>JAHPZR010053165.1:0-37578 GCA_019787425.1 Platygyra sinensis | reverse complement strand
GTAGGAAGCAGCACAGCTTGTATCATGGTACTAGACAAGAAAAGTCAGATGCTTCATTCAGCAAATCTTGGTGATTCTGGGTTTCTGGTGATTCGCCAAGGTTCAGTGGTGCACCAGTCATCTGAAATGCAGCATTATTTTAATACCCCTTATCAGCTGGCGATTCCACCCCCAGGACAAGCTGGAACTGTTATAGAGGATAGGTATGTATGGATATTGGGAAGGGTTGGTGTCAAGGGGAGGTAAGGGAGTTTTCACAGAGTTCTTAGCTTGTGGAGTCAATCATAATTTTGTATTAATTAGTGATGTCTTATTGTATTGTTAGTACTTAGTAGTAATTGTAATCTGCCTTTGAAGTGGAACATCTTAGAGTTAGTAAGAAAGACTCCGAAAGCTCTTTTAATGAGGCTAAATGAAATTTAGGCAAAGTTAAAATCAAGCCAGTACTGCCAGTTCTCTAGGACTAGGTTGGGAGAGGGGGGTGTCAAGGGGGGTCAAGGGAGGTCTGCCTGGGCATTGCCATGTGTTTTGCTGGAGTTTTGCTCTGCTAGCATGCATGCTTGCTTTTCCCTCCCTCCCACACTTTTGGGTAAGTACTGTATCAATTCCACACACTGGTATTTCCTTTTCAGTTTTCTGTTGACAGGTGCCTGGAGGTGGGCTGTGGCTCAGTTGCCATGGTGACATCCTATTGCTGAGGAGATTGCTGCCCTCCTCTGTTGCTTCCTTTATGGCAACTATACTCCAACAGTTCAATTGGATTAGAGTTTAACCTGCTGCACTGAAAGAACAGTGCTTCACAGTAAATTAACTGCTCTGTAGTCTGATGAATTCTCTAGGTCTGGTGTGATGATTGTTGGAGAAAGAAGCCCAAGCAGTCTTCTTTGCTTTCCAATCATTTTAATGACAAGGCACATTGGAACTGGGCTAGCATTATTATTATTATTATTATTATTATTATTATTATTATTATTATTATTGTTATTGTTATTATTATTATTATTGTTATTGTTGTTGTTGTTAATTTGTTATTGTTATTGTTATTGTTGTTATTGTTGTTATTATTATTATTATTATTATTATTATTATTATTATTATTATTAATACCAATGTGAAGATATTTTGTACCAGTGTTTTCAAAGTAATTTTGAATAATTCATGTTTATGTTATTCAGGAAAACATTAAGCATTAAGAGAGTGGTTTTTTTATTGCAGTTTGGATGAAGCAGAAAGTACGTCCTTCAGCGTGGAGCTGGGAGATTTAATTGTGTTGGCCACTGATGGTCTGTTTGATAATGTTTCCACTGAACAAATACTCAAGGAACTCTCACAATTAGAGGTGGGTTTGCAATAGGTTTTTTGTAATCAATTCTCCTCCCCACGAAAAGAAACAATGCACGCTACATGTAGGCTAACAAAATTTCTTTTGCTCACTCAAAAACTATAAAAAAACCTTGTCTCTTCCAAATTTTAAATTTGGTAAAAGTATTCACGCTTGAAAATCATCAAATTGCTTTGCTGGCCACAAAAGGTCTATCAAATGCATGTATGGAATTAAATACCTTCTGTTCTCAGTGTAACAACTTGATCAATTTTTCCCTGAAATTTGACTGACAGATCTACCAGTTTTGTAGCTTGATTAAAGTCAGGCCTGCTCTCAGGCAAAGCAATACAAACTGTAACACTTTTGAAGTTGTTCTTTGGGCTGAAAGTCACCTCACAGATTTCTGTGGATGGTCAATTTAACCATTCAACCTGCACTCTTCTTCATGTTACTAATCTAAAGAATACAGAATAGCAGCGATTTGTTTTTGTTGATTTATTTATTTTTTTTCAGGATCACAGTACAGAAAGTATCCAACACATTACTGATTCGCTAGCAAATTTAGCAAGAACCCATTCATTTGATCCGCATTATGTATCACCATTTGCTGAGCAAGCTAGATGTGAGGGCATAAACATAACTGGTGGGAAACCAGATGACATAACAGTCCTTATAGCTGTAGTCTCGGAGATGGGAGAGGATTTAGACACTTGAGAACAAAAGGGAGATATGTAGCTCATAACATCCCATAGATGCCATCATTCCATGGAAAACAATGCCGCTACATTCTGATGTGCAAATCTCCTTGTGGTCTGGTGTACGTTTTCTAGTCTCCACATGTCAGTTGTTCTTATACATACCATGCACACAATATTCAACAGGTTTTGTTATTTATGAAGTCAAGGCAAAGTTTTTGACAATCCAACAGTGTAATGGTCCATTGTTAGCCATTCAATGAGACACTTACTACATGTAGTTATCATTTTTGCTTCTTTGTCACTTAACTAAGAGCTTGTATGTTTAGCTTGGTAAGTGAATATGCATCAGAGACCTCAATTAGGTCGCTCGTATTGAGCATGCTGTTTTGTGTTTTGCCTCCATTTTGCATTGTCTGAACTCTTTGTTAATCAGTCATCAATCGCCATCATTGTCTGGGTTAAAAAGCAGAAACAAGATTTTTTGTACAATGTTCATTCATTTAAAGGAACCCTCCTCCTCCATCTGTTGCTTGTTTTTGATTGGTTTAGTCTGCAATTTGTACAATCATGTAGTTTTAGTTAGTAACTGATTGTTGAAAGTTGCCAAATTTCAGTGAAGTGCACTGAAATTAAATTTTCTTGACCAATTGCACATCATTATGGCAGCTGTTACAGGTATTTTCTCATTTTACCCAAGCCTCACAAAACATACAGGCCTCAAAAGATACAAAAATCGAGTATGACATAGTACTATATGTACTTAAAATCCCTTGCATCCATTTCATTGAATTTGTGGCAGAATTACTCACTGTTCATGAAAATATAATTGCTGGTATTATTATTTCTGTTGATAAAAATCAGTTTCGATCATTAAATTTAGTTAGCGGAAAACTGAAATAGTAGCACAGTCCTTTAAGATATTTTGTCTAATTTTGAAGTGTTTTTCTTGAGCCAAAGTCAATTTCAGTTAAGGTGTTTGACTGTGCTTTGAGTGAAAAATCTCAATTGCCATTAATTAGTTAAGTTGATTATACCGGCAGGGAAACGGCATAGGTTTGATTGGCTTCATGTAAGTGGGGTGCACTAACAATCTTAATACATCAATGTTGGTACAAGTAATCATAAATGCAATTGCAATTAAGGATTTAGACTATGATTGATATTTGAAAATTCTCCAAAAATTGCACAAGCCTTTATAGCCGAGTGCAATTAAAGAGAATTTCCAAATGTCATGAGTACTGTGAATCGTCAATTGCTTGAGCTTTCAGAGGATTACTCATTATTGTATGACTGAGAAAATTGTGAACTCATGCGTGACAATTTGCACTGCAGTGCACAAATTAAGAACTAACAATAAATTGGCCTGCTCTCAGCCAATCATGATGAAGTAATTTACTCAGTCATATAATAAAACAACTAACAAACAGCAAATTTTTGTTTTGTTGGAATGTTTTTTATGAAGTGTAACTGATCATGGAGAATCTCTGGCTAAAAGCATTAGGTATATTTAGATAGTGTTTGCTGGAAGCACTCATTTGATGCTGTATCATGCTATTAAGAGAGTGGAAAATTTGCAATTTGCAGGCAAACTTGATAAAAATTGATAAAATAATTAAGGCAACTGCTCTGGATAATATTATTGATAGGTCATCAATTTTTTTTTTGTAAAAATTAACAAGGTGTAATGGATACAGTATTTTGTACATAATTTAATAACAATGTGTAAAGTTGTAAAAAGATCATTTTTAAAAATGTGGATTTAACCCACAATCTTGGACAGAATAAAATGACAAATTAAACCACCCCTCCCTCCGAATCAATGATGAACTGTGCCCCAACCAAAGCGTACCATTTTTTCCATCATTGAAATGGGGGGGAGGGGTGGTCTTAATTTCCCATATATTTTGTCCAAGATTGTAGCAGTTTGATTATTATTAGTATGACTTTTCTGTTTATTGTTTTGTGATTTCTGATCAAACATGTTGGCTATTGAAAAGAAATCAATGTTTTACTTTTCTTAGCTTTGTAAATTAAGCATGGCCTGCAAATGCTTATAACTTCCCTTAGACATTTTAATTTTGAGTTATGGCAGAGATCAGTGCAACTGTTGTTTGATCATGTTAATTTATCGAGTTGATCAAATAAATTGCAGTGTCACAACTCCACCCAATCAATTTTGTTGCAAATTGACTAATCTGTTTTTCGTTGTTGAAACAATTTAAAATGGACACAATTTGTTTCAGTCTTAAGTTTACAGCTTGTTTAGGTTAATAGTCTGTTGGAAATCTATTCGCAACATCTCAGGTTTATATTTTAATTTATTTTTTGCGTGACTTTGCCTGAAATAGTCACCCTGTAATAATAATTAATTATAGGACAGTGCAATGTGAAATCCTCAGAAATCTTCATGTCCCTGTTTGCTATCAATTTACTGAATCATTGAGGAGAACAGAATCTGATTGTCTCCTATAAAAACAAAATCTAGTTTAATCTTTAAGGGAAAGCTTCTGGTGTTTCGATAATTTGACAAAATTTTCCTTTATGGAAACAGTATTTAATTCATATGTTTTAATAAAGAACTTCTAAATGATAGTGGTCTACATTGTTTTCATTACCATGATGATGATGATTATATCAGACTTTCTATAAAATTCTTGATCGTGATTGGTTCTCCTTGCACGCATTTGTCACGTAATTGGACCACGATCATGTGGGTGGCCAATTACAGGTATCCAATTTAGACAACCTCGTTCCCAGGGTCTCTCATCTTACTGCCCCCTGGAAGGAGAGGACCCTGGGAACAAGATTGCAATTTAGACTTGTAACCCAATACCTTCACGATTCATACGTCAATTACATGAGTTTCAATGGCTTCCTTCTTCCTGCAGTTTTTACAACTTATGGAAAACCCCCTGCTGACTTCTTTTTGCAAAAGAAGTTCTAAAGACATTCTTAATCTCAAAATTTTGTTATTAATATGATTAATTAGTAATTGGATCTTGTGTCATGCAATTCAGGGAGAAATCGTGCTCATAATTTCAAATCAGCCTTGCACTGTTTGCTCGTCTGATTCTGAAATTACTCAACCAATAATTATTACTCTCTAAGTTGTACTCCACTAGATCAATTACTGTTACTTTGTTACTGTATTATTATATTACTATTTCCATAACCATTAATATTATTGTGATTACAATGTAAAATTAGTATCTTGGCAATATTATTATTATTAGTAGTAGTAGTATTAAATGGTGGCAAGTGAAATTGGGAAATAATTTCACATATGTTTGGTGAAAATAGTTGGGTGAGGGAAGTCAAGAATTTTAATTTTGACAACGTAAGTGAAATTATTTTCTAATTTCACAAGTATACCATTTGATTACCTTTAAATATTGTGGGTAACAATTGAGAAATTTTGTGCCAAAAGTTCTCATGGCAATTTTTAGTGCAGATTGCACTATTGGGATGGTTTAGGGGGCTGCTGTTCGCTAAGGTGTAAACTTTAATTATGTTTGTTTAATTAATTTATTAGCCTTGTTCTGAGGGGGTGGGGTAGGCACCTTTGATTACTATACTTTGTGGATAACTTAACAAAACAATATATGGTTAAAACATTAAAAACAAAAGTATCAAGTTATATATATAAAAAATAAAATTATCACGTTTGCAGTTCAACGTATTCTATCCGAGATTGTCTCACTAGTTTATTTTCACATGTGAAATTGTAAATTAATGCAGGAGTAATTTGCCATTCATGATGATGACGATATCATCATTATTATTATTATTATTATTATTATTATTACAACTTTATTGAAATTTCACAATAATTACTTACAAGATTAAAAAGGCTGAAAGAACAGAGTAGGGTATAATTGATAATAAAAGTTCAAAATTCTCTAAAATTATGAATATAATTTTCCATAGATATTAAAAACATACAATCGAATTATACTAATGACAGCTAAACCAGTGTCCATTATTATTATTATTATTATTATTATTATTACTATTATTATCGTAACTATAACAAATTTCTTGATTGTGATTGGTTCCCCGCGCGCCCATCGGCGCGTGATCACGAGGGTGTGCAATTAGAACTTTTTGTAATTGGATGCCCATGTGATTTTTATGTCAATTATGCACGCTACCTTCGCAATGTTTTCTACAGTTTTCAAAACTTAAGCGCTACTGACGTTTTCAGTCAAAAGCAATTCTAAAAAGACATTTTTATTCCGAAATTTGGTATAGATACGATTAATTAGTAATTGGACCTCGTGTTGTACAATTCAGGGAGTAATCATGCTCATAATTTCAAATCGGCCTCGCCCTTCCTGCTTGTTTGATTGTGAAATTACTCGGGCGATTACTCCCTGAATTGTACTCCACTCATCATCATCATCATCATCATCATTATTATTATTACTATCATCAGCATCACCATCATCATTTTTTTGTGCCCTTTGCATGACCCTTTGATTTACAATCCCACCATTCCTTTTCCATACCAATTGTCTCAAGAAATCACAACATATAAACAGCAGGTGCAAAACAGAATGAGAGGAGAGAGCTGAGATGTGGATCGAGGGTAGTTGCGAGCTAATCTGAGTGCCTTCAAACTAACAAGATTGCTATTCCTGGCCCAAGTTAGCCTCCTAGCTATGCGGACGTTCTTTTAGGTTTGTCACGCAACCTTTCTTTCACGAAAAGCAGGGGTAGGAAGATTGCGTGACGAACACACCCTGCCCAAATTTCGATGACGCTAATAGCTAAGTGGTTTCCTGTACGTTACCATATTCTAACAAATAGAAGCTTGAGAATTGGAATTTGTCTTTTGCAGGCGAACGTGTACTTTCCTGTCTTTAGCGTGTACTATTATCGATGGACTTTTCGTTAATGACCATCGAACTGAGAACGGCAAGTTGTAAATTCAGAGCTTTCAACTGTTGACACTGCTGGCCCAAGAGGATGCACTTCCGGTTGACAGACATCTGTATTTGAGCTCTCTCTTTGTTGCGACTATATTTATACGACTTGGAAGAGTGAGCAAAAGCAAATATCAAAATGTCGACCATGAACACTACAACGAATGGGACACATGCACACGAATCGAGCTGCTTTGATCCAGATAACCTTACAGCAGGAACAATCGGAAAGATCGTCGCCTACTGTCTTTTCTTTGTGGTTTCGCTGGCTGGGAATTCGTTCGTTGCGATCATCGTCTACAAGACGAAAACCATGAGAAAAACTATCAACTTTCTCATTGTAAACATGGCCATGTCCGACCTTCTGTTTCCAATTTTTGTATTCCCGTCCATTTTATCAGAGTTAGAGGTGATCTCTTGGCCCAGCAGCGGTGCTCTCGGACAGACCTTGTGTAAACTTCACGTCACTCTGCCAGATATTTCGGTTGTCGTATCTATTCAATGCCTAGTCCTCATAACAGTGGATCGCTTTTCAGCTGTGCTCTTCCCTCTCCGTTCACCACTCATCAGTTCAAAGCTTTGTCCATTTTTCATCGTCGCCACGTGGGTTGTCGCAATTATCACCACCTCCCCTCATTTAAAAGCCTTGACACTTGTTCAGTACCCAGGAGGGCTGCAGTGCGAGTGGAAATGGAAGGAGGCGTTTGGAGAATCTTCATCCTTGGGGTCTTACGTTTTAGCCGTGTATGTTATATTCTTGTATATCCCTCTCGCCTCGATGGCCATTCTTTATTCCCTCATCCTTTTCAAACTCAAGTCACAGACGATTCCAGGGGAAAAATCAGACAACGCCGGGAAACAACGCGAAAAAAGGGACCGGCATGTACTAAGGATGGCTATCGCTATTGTTTTGGGGTTTGCAATAAGCTGGGTGCCTTACAGTGTAGTAGCTCTATTAACTCTCTTTACAGGAGATAACACCGGTAGGCTTAACAGCAGATTGGACTGTGGCTTTGTACCTTTTGGGTTTATAACCAGGATTTTGTCTCGCGCGAATTGCGCTATAAGCCCTTGTATCTGTTTCATTTTTGGTGGAAATTTTCGTCAGGGGCTTAGAAGTCTTCTGAACAGAGCCTGAAATGGTTTGGAACATCATTGGCGCTGGGGTAAATTGAACAACCACATTACTAGGCTACTGACTTAATACTTGCATAATTTAGGGTCTAGACACAGTGTAATGTTGCTTGCGATGGCTAAAATTGCATTCTGTCCACCGTTGAAATTGTCAGTTGCATAAAGTGGAATCTTGTTCTACTTCTGCATGGGGCTTAGCCCTTTCCAGGCGTTCAGGTAGTCAGGGCGCAGCGCAGAATTTAGCGCGCGAAAAAATAAAAAAAGTGCGGCGTTTGTTGAGTTTCCCCACAGGCGTTCTTTCGCTTCCTCTCGCCGCGCTCTTTTTTTGCACTGAGTCCCAACTAACTGAACGCCTGGAAGAGGCTACATGGGGCTCATTAATGGCTCTCCACTTTGAGGTACAAGATTAACAGAAGCGGTGCCTTTCTCTGAATCTAAAATTAGATCACAGATTTATGGGTTAGACGGTAAGTATCAATGGTCGATGGGTTGTAACCTGCGATCAGGCGTCCCTTACATTTTTTGTCAGGCCATAGTTACTAACTATGGTCAGGCGGAAAGGTACGCCTGATACACAAATACTTGACTATTTGTCGGTTGCTAGTCCAGAATCTGGACTTTTCTCTGATTGGTCAAGAAACAAAAAGGTACTTAGAACTGAGCCATGATTGGTTACCTTTGTGGCGGTGTGATTTCCGTTAAAAAAATCCCGCGTGCTGATGAATGCCATCATGACGTC
This sequence comes from Platygyra sinensis, assembly GCA_019787425.1. Lineage (NCBI taxonomy): Eukaryota > Metazoa > Cnidaria > Anthozoa > Scleractinia > Merulinidae > Platygyra > Platygyra sinensis. Next base: position 28,758 of record JAHPZR010053165.1, on the reverse strand, counting down.
TGATGAGGCGAGCGAAGAGAGCGAGTTTTTGTCAGCTTTAAATGCTTCTCTTCAGAGTTTTGTTCCAAAACTCTCAATGATGAACAAATAGAATGCATTCATAGAATCGCATGCCATGGGAGAGATGTTTTGGCGGTGCTACCGACGAGATTAGGCAAGAGCGCTATATAGGTATTACCACCGTTTTCGTTGATACACGACTTTGGAAAACAAAACACCCACGGAAACGTTTCCAAAATTTCCGTCAATCATACTGTTATCGACATATCGGATCGAAATCCACCAATCACAGCCCGCTAGCATTACGTAAAGAAGGTCAGAAGGTCACACTAATGGTTGTGATTGGTGGATTTCTATCCGATCTGTCGACAACACGCAAGACTTCCGGTAATTCTGCTTGGTTATCCGGAATAAATGATTAATTGGGGGCGGCAGACAAATAGTCAAGTAATAGGCCATATTCGTATTCCCGGCATCGGACTGGAACTAGCTTGCAAGTGAGGCTGATGCGGGGGAGTCTTTTCAAATACAAATTATATTCCCCCGCATGAGCCTCCATTGAAAGCTAGTTCCAGTCCAATACCGAGAATACGAATATGGCCTAATATCAGGCGTACCTTCCCGCCGCGACAAAAAATATAAGGGACGCCTGATCGCAGGTTAATGGTTGGTACTGAAGAGTTAAAAGTCAACACTAAGCTGGCCCAGCCAAGTGTCCAAGAGTGCATTTTCGAAGTGCATTTTAGTTTAAGTGTCTTCATGATATAGCCCCATTGTACCTAATTTTAGAGTTACACCATGCCCTCAGATTTAAAGCTATCTAATACCAGCTGTTGTCACGAAGCTCTCTAGAACCTCTAATTTCATTGGATCTTGTTGGCACGAAGCTCTATTGTTTTAGGGTTAGGGTTCATTGTTACCATTGTTTGTATATCATTTTCTCAACCAATCCTGTGAGACGTTCCGAAGAGCTTCGTGGCGGCCCAATACCAGATGGCATGATCTACTGTACCATCGACTTGCAAAATCTGCTAAGTGGCAAGAGAGTTTAAGAATAAATGTCGCTCACGCATATACATGTAATACTCTCTACCTTGAAACATCAGGCAATTCGAGTCTTGATAAAATATTAAGATTTACCTATATCTACTACAGCTTCATGTCATCTGTTTTTTGATCAAATTTACGTTGTGTGATCCCCTAATTAAATGTATACATTAAAAACAAATACTATTATTCGTTCGGTTGGTCTGGGGCCGGTGCTTATCAATAAAAAAAAACATCCTTCTGCCTTAAAACGTTTCAGAGGGTTTAATTTTCATGGTGTTTCTCATTGTCAGAAGTACCCTGGGTTCCAGAGGATATTTTTTTCTGATCGATATTTCGCGGCCAAGCCGCGTTAACGAGGCGCAAAGCGCCGAGGAGAAAAAAATAACCTCTGGTCACAGGAGCACGCAACCTCATTTCCATGCGAGAAATCAGTTCAGAAATTGAACTGGCTCACCGATTGGATACTCCCATGTCCGTTGTTCGATGTAGCCAATCAGGGCCATTGTTATATTGTTAATTCCCTGCGGACATGGGAGTATCCAATCGGTGAGCCAGTTCAATTTCTGAACTGATTTCTCGCATGGAAATGAGGTTGCGTGCTCCTGTGACCAGAGGTTATTTTTTCTCCTCGGCGCTTTGCGCCTCGTTAACGCGGCTTGGCCGCGAAATATCGATCAGAAAAAAATATCCTCTGGAACCCAGGGTATGTCAGAAGCTGCTTCCATCTTGAACTTTTCTATGTCTAACATGATCTCAAAAGAAGTAAAGCAACCAGCTTTCTGGAGTAGAGTTTATTCATTTTAATTTATTGACTACTGGATTGCTAGTGAATTTACATACAGTGTACGTAAGTTAGCAGATACCATCTGGCTGTTAAAAATAGTATGGTACAATGCTCCCTATATTCACAGAGCAATTGATCGTGAGTTAATTCACTTTACTGTACTTTATTTCTTGTTGTACAACCAGTCGTTTGACATTGATTTATTAGAGCTTCACAAATCACCCTAGGTTTTCTGTCACCCATCTGTTTTGCACTTATGCTATGAATTCAACAACGCTATATTGTGTTACAATATTAATCTTACCATATTGGACAGACGCTTCGTTATGTCATTGATCCCTGTTCTTTAAGGTCGGCACACACGAGGGGACTAGTCCCAGCGAGTACTCCCTGAGAGTTTACACCAAGGGACTGGTCGCAGGGACTTGTCCCAAAAATTCAAAACTGGTTTGGAATTCGTGGGACTATTCGCAAGGACCAAAGTTGTTATCAGTTTAGTGATAGTTTTGACAGTGATAGAGAAAGTAAATGATTTTAGAGTATCGCGGGATTCGTAGGTGAAATATAAATTCAATTTTTAATCGACGTTGTCCTCGGTGTCGTCGTCATAGCTTCATAAACAGAGAGCTTAAGAGGCTCGAAACAACGACGACGAATAGGGACAAGTAATATATCAAACACTCGAGACAGTGTTTTCATCGAGGTATTTGGACAGCAGACGAAACTCTGTCTCGAGTGTTTGATATATCTTCTCGATCGAAGCAAAAACTAAGGAGTAAACGGAGAAGTAAATCGTCAAAATCTATGCTAATTAAGGCCGGGTATCCAAACCTCCTACGAATCCCGCGATACTCTTAAGTGATTTACTTTGTTATCACTGTCAGAGCTAGCGCAAAACTAAATCCGGTACACAGCGATAAATTAAAAATAAAAAAAATTAAACAAACAGCTGGTGTGGTTCACGTTCTCCAGACAACGCAGAATTTGGTCATTTCACGTTGTTGTTTTGCAGAGGACGGCAAAGAAATGTACAAAGATTTATAACGCACGCGCACAGGCATTGTTCTGCTCATTAAACCTTTTGTTTAGGCGACGTTTCCGTTGCCGTAGTGGTTTCAAGCTCCCTGATAACTGTACTGCTAAATTATCACCTTCTACCTGACTTATCTTGCAACCAAACCAAACAGTAGTGAAATTACACTCCACCAAGCTCCATATTGTTGGAGGGTTAGGGGGGGAACCTCCCGCTACTCCTAGGCTCCCGCCCCCTGTCCCCTTCCACCATATTCCCTTTGGCATAATAAAATGTAAATGAATAAAATGAACTCAGAACTAAGGTCATTAATTAACTGAACAACAACCCAAATATATGATGAAATGTTGAAAAAAAACGAACCAAGTAATTTATATGTAACAATCTTCAGTTCACATGTACAGGACATCATTATGATAATAAAACAGCATACTTTTTGTTTTCAGGTCGAAAATGCATCTTGTTTTTGTTGCTATTTGTTACGTCTAAATAACAGTAATAACACACAGAACTGCTGGTTACATTGGGGTTGAACTGTATCTACATTATTTTGTAGATATGCTTTAAAGTTTGCAACTGCTAAAAATAAATAATATAATTTAAAATCCCTTTCGGTTTTCTTTCGTGTTCATTACTCTTGGAGTATAAAATAATTTGGAAAATCCTCCTTTACACCTTTTAGTCTCCATTGCTGCCTTGCTATGTGATGAGTCTGTTTAAGGTCCGGTAATACGGGCAACATTTTTCTTCAACTTGTCTCGCAACATTGTTGCATTGTAAGTTGAAACCCTCTGTTGCGCGTATTACCACGTTTGTGACCAACTTGTCTCGCAGAAAAATACAGTGTTGCAAGTCTGCAGAATTCTACACGTATAATTGGTCAATCCTGAGTAATTGAAGATGGCGACTCCTTTCATATAATTTAGTATTTCGACGTACTTTCACTTCGACTTCTGGCTGTCTTTTTCTTCTTAAATTTCCTTGCAGCGAAGTTCTCTCAGTATGAAGCTCAGTTTCGTTTCAGATAGCTAGACAAAAAGTTGTATTTTTGTGAGAGTTCTTCCAACCCTTTTGGCTTTTTGCTGCGGCTTGTTTTGAAGGGACAAACGAAGTGTTCCAAAGACTATGATAGCCCTCGAGGTCTTTGTTCAAGAAAAAAATATGATTTTACTTTCTGAAAGTTTAATACTGGTCTACTTCGAATTCAGGCTGTCTTCACAGTCCGCCATGTTTTTTTTTTATTATTTACCGTGTGACTGGGCTTCGCGAAAGCCAATCACTAGCGTTGAATTCAAATTTGTTGCGAGACAAGTTGAAGCTTCAGTGGTAATACGAGCAGCAAAACTAAAATTTGTTGCAGAAAGTAGCACTCGATTCTACTTTGTGCAACATGTTGCCTCAACTTGCAACATTTTATTTTGCTGCGAGACAAGTTGGTCAAAACGTGGTAATACGAGCAACAGGGGGTTTCAACTTGCAATGCAACAATGTTGCAAGACAAGTTGAAGAAAAATGTTGCCCGTATTACCGTACCTTTAATGGCTCGTCACATAACTCGACTCAAAACCGCCTTTTGATTGGTTGAATTTTCACCATCAGCAAGGTGACTTCTTACTCCTGTTCGTGATTGGTTAGTTTTTCCAGTGTGTGCCAGTGGGTATGAGCCTGGTTTGGTGTCTTGAGCATGTCGTACCAGTGCATCAGTGAACTGCCGCTTGAATTGATATCCATTACAATTCCACCTAAGAGAAACAGGTTTTCATTAACACATAGTTAATATTTATTTTTTTTTAAATAATCTTTCTTGTAATATATCAAACATGAGAGAGAGTGTTTCATCAGGATATCCAAACACCGAGAAGAGAGTTGAAAATACGACGCGCAGCGGAGTATTTTTGACAAAAATTCGAGGTGTTTGGATAGCTGATGAAACACTGTTTCGAGTGTTTGATATATTTTCTCAATCGAAAAAAAAAAGCTACTTAAGGAGTAAACAGAGAAGAAAAATCTTCAAAATCTATGCTAATTAAGACCGGATATCCAAACCTCCTTCACGGTTGTGATTTTTTTCGTTTTAACTTGATGAAATATTAATGAGTTTGAGAAGGAGATTTTCAACTCTATCTAAAATCCAAAATGGCGGGCTGGAAGTCATTGTTATCTTGGAATTTAATGCTACAGGAGCGGTGTTGACAATCAGACACAGCAAACTGCCGGTGATAAGCCCTCGGCTTTTACAACTTCGAAAGGGGTTTTAGATAGGCTTATAAACCGAGGGGCTCATATCCGAGGGGGCTTATAACCAGAATTAAAAAAAGAAAAAAACATTTTAAAACAGGCTATAGCTGCACTTATGGATCGAAATAGGCTTCTCATTTCCTAGCAATTAAGCTTTAAAACGTCATAATAAAATGAATTCAAAACAAGGAAAGCTTGGTAGATGGGCCTTTAACCAGGAGGGCTTACACAAGCAGCAGTTTACAGTACAAGAAAAAGAGTGACCCACAACTTTTGCACTTTCAGTCAAAGCCAACCTTCCTACAATAAGCGTAACCTCGGGATTCTTACCTATAAAGTCATTGCTTTTTCCTACATCATGGTCCCATACTGTTAACTCTAAACTTTTCTTTGCGAGATCATGGTGCGCAATTTCGTAGACAAACTCCTGTGTTGACGGAGCAAAATCTCGTGAGCAGTTGGCAATTTTACAGAGTAGGTTGATGATTAGTATTGTGAAGTGTCAAAAAATATTGATTAACCAAATCTACACCAAATTCCAAGAGAGGGTCTGTTATACTTTGGCGGTTTGGCAATTTTGAGTGCTGCTTTGCGGGAATATATACATTTTACTGGCGGTTTGCAGTTAAAAAATTACCACACAGTTGCGGGAAATCAGTTTTGCTTGTTTTTGAGGTTTTCAGTTTTTGCATGTTTTTGTGGCGGTCATTCAAACAGATGACTGAGTGTTAACTTCATCTTACTCTCAAGCTTCTCCCTCAACAAAAGATAACATTTTAGGCCTAAAAACAATGAATTTGTCCTGTTCTTAAGATCTTTGTGAGGAGAAACACGATTATTTATTGCGCTAACATTTTGAAAAGAATTCGTCGCTTACTGTAAAAGGTAGGTTATGATGACCGTCCTTCTAAGAGGGCGGTTTTGGTTTTTAGCAAAAAATGAAAGTGGTCAGCAGTTTCAAAGGGACGTAATATGGCGCTTTGCGGAAGGTATGACCCCCTATAACAGCCCCACCCAGGGAAGGGGGATCTCAAAGGGAAAGTATAAACCGAAACTGGAATTTCTAGAGGGATTAGGGGGAGGGGGAGAGTTAAAAAACCCTCCGCGTGGGGGTATCGCTATGTTCTCGATAAACACATTGATTCCTTCCTTCACTCTCTCTGGCTGTTGGTAAAGTGGAAATTTATTGATAATAATTATCATATGGGAACAATGATCCAGCTAGTTAGTCTTACTTCATTATATTCAGGATTGAGTGTCTTTTTCTTGATGCTGGTTCTTCTCTTGGATTTTTTGTGTACATCTGGTTTAAGGTAACTGAAGAAAGAAGAAAAAGAGGAAGAGTACAAATATGACACATAACCTATTTATAGTTATTTAACAACAGTGCGCCATTTCCACGGGTAACATTTTGATGCTTTGGGGTTTCACAAACTTTATCACCTCCAGTAAACAGCCCCACTCACAGTCTGGCATTTGGTGTTTACTTCTATCCAAACCCAGTTTGAGTTTATGTGCAAGCAGTCTGGTGCTTTACATCTATTACACGTTTTTTAGGGGGGGGGGGGGGTGTGAGGTGGGGGATGGGGGGGGTGGGGAGGAGGAGGGCTAGAGTGTAACTTCATTCAAACACCTTCCAACTCTCTTGAGTCTTGTGTTTTTTTAAGCGTTCCTTTCTGGTGGTAGAAATTGAACTACTTCAAACACAATGCAAAGGTGTTATGATCAATTTCCAAAGGGCCCAGCTGACGATTTTGTTTATTCTCACTGTCTGCTCAATGATCTAATATCACTTAAAAGAGAATTCAGGCATTGATCACTCACCACTTGACATAAGGATCTGAATAGCCATTAGCGTCCATGGCTGCTAGTCCAGCGCAGCGAATCACACCAACAACAAGTTGATTTTTCTGTGAACTGTACGTAAGGGAGAGCTGAATGCGGCCAAGATCATGCTCTGGAGAATCCTGAATATAAATTGTCATTTTTTCAGTCTGTGCCTTTAAATTTGCTTTTCCTCAGTAACCTTGTTCTTGATTAAGTCAAAATTCAATTAATTAAGTCTTTTAAAACCTTATCTTTTTAGTACGGTGATAAACTTTTAAAAACAAGTTTAACCTTTTAAACGTACAAGGCCATAAATGGCTTAGCTCCGTCCTTCATAACTGATCTCATTTCTATTAAGACTGGTGCAAATTACTCTTGGCGATCTGGCAATGAATTGCTTTTAAATTTTCCTTTACGCATATCTTATTCTACACTTGGGGACCGTTCTTTTAGTATGGCAGCTTCACATGTTTGGAATTCACTTCTTATTTTTATCACGAAAGCGACCACAGTTAATGATTTTAAAAGTCAGCTTAAAACCTATTATTTTAAATTAGCATGTTTTTAGTTCACAGGAATTGATGATTTAGTTGGTATTTTAATTTAATGTAAATTTCATATTAAGTGAACTTACAAACCTATTTTAATTAGCATATTTTTAGCTTATGGGAATTCACAAATTTTATTGGTAATTTAAATTCATGTAAATCACATGCAACCATGGATCATGTGCTATATAAGTTTTTAACTTAGTATTATTATTAACCTTGAAAAGTGAAAAGTAAACATCATCCCATGTACTGCTAAGTGATCTGCAGCTTACTTAAGAATTTCATTGGTCGCACACTAAAGGTTTCAATAAAACAACTTCATTATCATTTGACACAAGATTTGATCCATGGAACAAAGTTTTGGCATTAGAAGTCTGTTCAGTTTTTAAAATTGATTAGTTAGGTAGAAAGCAGCTTTGACAGATTATAAAGCTAGAACTTCAATGCTTACTGTAGATGTCTATAGATCATTTTCATGGGACATCATCGTTTTCTAAAACTAACAACTAGAGAGCCTCCAAAGCTTTTAACCCCATCAGGCAAAAGCAGTGGCAGATCCAGACCTTAAGCTAAGGGGGGTTGATTAACTTGCCCTGCTGGCTTTTCTCCCTTCTGTCATTTCTTCTCTTTTTACCCAAAATAGAAGGGGGGGGGGGGCAGGCCCCTCCCCTAGATCCACCACTGATATGATGGGGTAAATTTATATCTACTAACAATTTTACAGCTCAATAGTGTGGTTTGTTTGGAAGCCAGAGTAAAGCAATTGTTGAAAAATATACAGTGACCTGTCTCATGATTTGTTAGCTTTTTTAGAAGTTAGAGCATTAGGAAAAGTGGTTATGTAAATAAATGCATGTTTGTTCAGTACAGATAATTAGTCACCTAGATAACGAATTGAAAGTAAGTTCCAGATGTTAACAATATTTTCTGGCCACCATAATTTGGTGACCCACATATGTGCACCAACATGGCATTTCCATGCTGTGCTCTCTAATATCTGACAAATATCTGCAGTTTGAGAAAATGCACAGACCTGAATCTTGAAAAAGTGCCTTCATTATTTATTTCCTATTTCTTGACTTCATTCACTGAATGGGTTCTGATTTATTTTTTTTGTGTGACAGTGAAAACGATCTATAAAAAATATCCAGTCTATTACATGACGTATTTCACAGAGTTTTATTTTAGTTCCATGCACATTTTGAATCCGCTGTTTCAAAAGTTGTTAGGATTGGGCAAACACTAAATAATATTATAATAATATTATTTAGTGTTTATAATTTCTATTGCAGTTGATATGGTTTACTATTGTTCTGAAAAGCAAAATACCGTAACTAAGGGTGCATTCCTTAGGGTTGATCTGGATCAGGATCAGTGATCCAAGATCTGTCTGGATCATGATACATTAAAAGAACCGACGAATCCACTCTGATCACAGATTCATTGGCTCCTTTGATGTACCATGATATGAGTGATCTTGAATCACTAATCCTGATCCAGATCACCCCACAGGAATGTATCCTAAGGTAACATACCCGTCCATCATCAAACTTTTTCATGATCCACCAGTGACAGAAAGGTACAAAGGTGCAAGGGAAAAAAGCATCACTTGTTAATATAACAGTCAAGGAAAAAAAATACTGACAGAAAAGTACTATTTGGGCTCTTTTCGTCTTGACAGACGGTCAAAGCAGTTTTAAGTTCAGTCTATATCTTTATTGACAGAAAACTGCAAACTTTGTATTATGTTAAATCTCATACTCACAGAAGCCCTAGAGACAAGCGATCTTTTCAGTGACTGGGATGGTTTACTGTGGAAAATTTTCAGTGTCACACAAGTCTCCCCAATAAAGCTGTTGCGACCAAGTTTATCTTCATCAAAAACCTGAAGTCTGTTGGAAGAGAAAGTAAAAGCATTCACTTACGTCCAGGATTGATTGCAACTGTAATTTGACTTTTGCTGTCAGGGACCAATTCTAAGTGTTTTAGGCGTTTAATTAAGGGCTTGGAGAAGTTCTGTTCGAGTAGTTTTTCCTGCCTGTGAAAAAGTTACCACCTGCAATCCTGCTGAAGACATTAGTGAATGAAACCACTGGGTTATTTAGTGTCCAGTTGGAGGCATACCATTTATTACTTCTATCTTACCTGATATGCCACTTTAAACTGTAATCCTAGAGTAACAAGTTAAGGACTCATACAAAGTACAAGACTCTTTACCCACAATTTGATGAAACACTGGTATACCATGGCATCACAGATGATGACATATCAAAGAAATCACTCAGGTAGATAAAGTTTATCAATGTCTTCTTCCTCAAGCTAGTTGATAACTTGTTTTTTTACAATAACTGCAGTAATTCTCACATGCTCATAGGCTAATTTTTATCATCAACAAGTGGACAGACACATGAATTTATCATAAAAAACATGCATCTGTCCTGCTTTTGACAATGAATTTCGTCATAACATTGTCAAAGTAGTCCACGGATCCACTCAGCTATGGCCTTGCAGATCCACAGCTACTCTGACAATGTTATGACAAAATTCATGATCAATAGCAGGACAGATGCATAAAAGACTGACGTCAATTTGTTAAATTAACTGTCCACAGATTAAACAGTTCACATAATTAAACATCCAAAGACTTAGTGCTTTCAGATTTGTCCAGGATTGAATGCTAATGAGATTCAAGCACCACAGTGTCCTCATTGGTAAATAGTCACCAAAACATGCAATTCTGTCAAATATGAAAATGTGCAATTCCAGAAAATATCCATACGTCCCCCACGGAAGGGACTTTTTTTCCTCTGGAAATCCCAATTAAACTCCATACATTTCTTTGAATTTTTTGGCCTTACAGAACCCCCCTGACTGACTGACTTATTTCCTATGCCTCCTCTGGGAGAATAGGGCCAAAACAGAACCCCCAACCCCCCAGGAAATTCCAATCCCTTCTGTGGGGGGAGTATGGATATTTTCTGGAACTGCACAATGTCAAATAACCCTGCCAAATGTGAAGTACAATAGTTGCAATCAATCCTGGACGTAAGTGAATGCTTTTACTTTCTCTTCCAACAGACTTCAGGTTTTTGATGAAGATAAACTTGGTCGCAACAGCTTTATTGGGGAGACTTGTGTGACACTGAAAATTTTCCACAGTAAACCATCCCAGTCACTGAAAAGATCGCTTGTCTCTAGGGCTTCTGTGAGTATGAGATTTAACATAATACAAAGTTTGCAGTTTTCTGTCAATAAAGATATAGACTGAACTTAAAACTGCTTTGACCGTCTGTCAAGACGAAAAGAGCCCAAATAGTACTTTTCTGTCAGTATTTTTTTTCCTTGACTGTTATATTAACAAGTGATGCTTTTTTCCCTTGCACCTTTGTACCTTTCTGTCACTGGTGGATCATGAAAAAGTTTGATGATGGACGGGTATGTTACCTTAGGATACATTCCTGTGGGGTGATCTGGATCAGGATTAGTGATTCAAGATCACTCATATCATGGTACATCAAAGGAGCCAATGAATCTGTGATCAGAGTGGATTCGTCGGTTCTTTTAATGTATCATGATCCAGACAGATCTTGGATCACTGATCCTGATCCAGATCAACCCTAAGGAATGCACCCTTAGTTACGGTATTTTGCTTTTCAGAACAATAGTAAACCATATCAACTGCAATAGAAATTATAAACACTAAATAATATTATTATAATATTATTTAGTGTTTGCCCAATCCTAACAACTTTTGAAACAGCGGATTCAAAATGTGCATGGAACTAAAATAAAACTCTGTGAAATACGTCATGTAATAGACTGGATATTTTTTATAGATCGTTTTCACTGTCACACAAAAAAAATAAATCAGAACCCATTCAGTGAATGAAGTCAAGAAATAGGAAATAAATAATGAAGGCACTTTTTCAAGATTCAGGTCTGTGCATTTTCTCAAACTGCAGATATTTGTCAGATATTAGAGAGCACAGCATGGAAATGCCATGTTGGTGCACATATGTGGGTCACCAAATTATGGTGGCCAGAAAATATTGTTAACATCTGGAACTTACTTTCAATTCGTTATCTAGGTGACTAATTATCTGTACTGAACAAACATGCATTTATTTACATAACCACTTTTCCTAATGCTCTAACTTCTAAAAAAGCTAACAAATCATGAGACAGGTCACTGTATATTTTTCAACAATTGCTTTACTCTGGCTTCCAAACAAACCACACTATTGAGCTGTAAAATTGTTAGTAGATATAAATTTACCCCATCATATCAGTGGTGGATCTAGGGGAGGGGCCTGCCCCCCCCCCCCTTCTATTTTGGGTAAAAAGAGAAGAAATGACAGAAGGGAGAAAAGCCAGCAGGGCAAGTTAATCAACCCCCCTTAGCTTAAGGTCTGGATCTGCCACTGCTTTTGCCTGATGGGGTTAAAAGCTTTGGAGGCTCTCTAGTTGTTAGTTTTAGAAAACGATGATGTCCCATGAAAATGATCTATAGACATCTACAGTAAGCATTGAAGTTCTAGCTTTATAATCTGTCAAAGCTGCTTTCTACCTAACTAATCAATTTTAAAAACTGAACAGACTTCTAATGCCAAAACTTTGTTCCATGGATCAAATCTTGTGTCAAATGATAATGAAGTTGTTTTATTGAAACCTTTAGTGTGCGACCAATGAAATTCTTAAGTAAGCTGCAGATCACTTAGCAGTACATGGGATGATGTTTACTTTTCACTTTTCAAGGTTAATAATAATACTAAGTTAAAAACTTATATAGCACATGATCCATGGTTGCATGTGATTTACATGAATTTAAATTACCAATAAAATTTGTGAATTCCCATAAGCTAAAAATATGCTAATTAAAATAGGTTTGTAAGTTCACTTAATATGAAATTTACATTAAATTAAAATACCAACTAAATCATCAATTCCTGTGAACTAAAAACATGCTAATTTAAAATAATAGGTTTTAAGCTGACTTTTAAAATCATTAACTGTGGTCGCTTTCGTGATAAAAATAAGAAGTGAATTCCAAACATGTGAAGCTGCCATACTAAAAGAACGGTCCCCAAGTGTAGAATAAGATATGCGTAAAGGAAAATTTAAAAGCAATTCATTGCCAGATCGCCAAGAGTAATTTGCACCAGTCTTAATAGAAATGAGATCAGTTATGAAGGACGGAGCTAAGCCATTTATGGCCTTGTACGTTTAAAAGGTTAAACTTGTTTTTAAAAGTTTATCACCGTACTAAAAAGATAAGGTTTTAAAAGACTTAATTAATTGAATTTTGACTTAATCAAGAACAAGGTTACTGAGGAAAAGCAAATTTAAAGGCACAGACTGAAAAAATGACAATTTATATTCAGGATTCTCCAGAGCATGATCTTGGCCGCATTCAGCTCTCCCTTACGTACAGTTCACAGAAAAATCAACTTGTTGTTGGTGTGATTCGCTGCGCTGGACTAGCAGCCATGGACGCTAATGGCTATTCAGATCCTTATGTCAAGTGGTGAGTGATCAATGCCTGAATTCTCTTTTAAGTGATATTAGATCATTGAGCAGACAGTGAGAATAAACAAAATCGTCAGCTGGGCCCTTTGGAAATTGATCATAACACCTTTGCATTGTGTTTGAAGTAGTTCAATTTCTACCACCAGAAAGGAACGCTTAAAAAACACAAGACTCAAGAGAGTTGGAAGGTGTTTGAATGAAGTTACACTCTAGCCCTCCTCCTCCCCACCCCCCCATCCCCCACCTCACACCCCCCCCCCCCCTAAAAAACGTGTAATAGATGTAAAGCACCAGACTGCTTGCACATAAACTCAAACTGGGTTTGGATAGAAGTAAACACCAAATGCCAGACTGTGAGTGGGGCTGTTTACTGGAGGTGATAAAGTTTGTGAAACCCCAAAGCATCAAAATGTTACCCGTGGAAATGGCGCACTGTTGTTAAATAACTATAAATAGGTTATGTGTCATATTTGTACTCTTCCTCTTTTTCTTCTTTCTTCAGTTACCTTAAACCAGATGTACACAAAAAATCCAAGAGAAGAACCAGCATCAAGAAAAAGACACTCAATCCTGAATATAATGAAGTAAGACTAACTAGCTGGATCATTGTTCCCATATGATAATTATTATCAATAAATTTCCACTTTACCAACAGCCAGAGAGAGTGAAGGAAGGAATCAATGTGTTTATCGAGAACATAGCGATACCCCCACGCGGAGGGTTTTTAACTCTCCCCCTCCCCCTAATCCCTCTAGAAATTCCAGTTTCGGTTTATACTTTCCCTTTGAGATCCCCCTTCCCTGGGTGGGGCTGTTATAGGGGGTCATACCTTCCGCAAAGCGCCATATTACGTCCCTTTGAAACTGCTGACCACTTTCATTTTTTGCTAAAAACCAAACCGCCCTCTTAGAAGGACGGTCATCATAACCTACCTTTTACAGTAAGCGACGAATTCTTTTCAAAATGTTAGCGCAATAAATAATCGTGTTTCTCCTCACAAAGATCTTAAGAACAGGACAAATTCATTGTTTTTAGGCCTAAAATGTTATCTTTTGTTGAGGGAGAAGCTTGAGAGTAAGATGAAGTTAACACTCAGTCATCTGTTTGAATGACCGCCACAAAAAACATGCAAAAACTGAAAACCTCAAAAACAAGCAAAACTGATTTCCCGCAACTGTGTGGTAATTTTTTAACTGCAAACCGCCAGTAAAATGTATATATTCCCGCAAAGCAGCACTCAAAATTGCCAAACCGCCAAAGTATAACAGACCCTCTCTTGGAATTTGGTGTAGATTTGGTTAATCAATATTTTTTGACACTTCACAATACTAATCATCAACCTACTCTGTAAAATTGCCAACTGCTCACGAGATTTTGCTCCGTCAACACAGGAGTTTGTCTACGAAATTGCGCACCATGATCTCGCAAAGAAAAGTTTAGAGTTAACAGTATGGGACCATGATGTAGGAAAAAGCAATGACTTTATAGGTAAGAATCCCGAGGTTACGCTTATTGTAGGAAGGTTGGCTTTGACTGAAAGTGCAAAAGTTGTGGGTCACTCTTTTTCTTGTACTGTAAACTGCTGCTTGTGTAAGCCCTCCTGGTTAAAGGCCCATCTACCAAGCTTTCCTTGTTTTGAATTCATTTTATTATGACGTTTTAAAGCTTAATTGCTAGGAAATGAGAAGCCTATTTCGATCCATAAGTGCAGCTATAGCCTGTTTTAAAATGTTTTTTTCTTTTTTTAATTCTGGTTATAAGCCCCCTCGGATATGAGCCCCTCGGTTTATAAGCCTATCTAAAACCCCTTTCGAAGTTGTAAAAGCCGAGGGCTTATCACCGGCAGTTTGCTGTGTCTGATTGTCAACACCGCTCCTGTAGCATTAAATTCCAAGATAACAATGACTTCCAGCCCGCCATTTTGGATTTTAGATAGAGTTGAAAATCTCCTTCTCAAACTCATTAATATTTCATCAAGTTAAAACGAAAAAAATCACAACCGTGAAGGAGGTTTGGATATCCGGTCTTAATTAGCATAGATTTTGAAGATTTTTCTTCTCTGTTTACTCCTTAAGTAGCTTTTTTTTTTCGATTGAGAAAATATATCAAACACTCGAAACAGTGTTTCATCAGCTATCCAAACACCTCGAATTTTTGTCAAAAATACTCCGCTGCGCGTCGTATTTTCAACTCTCTTCTCGGTGTTTGGATATCCTGATGAAACACTCTCTCTCATGTTTGATATATTACAAGAAAGATTATTTAAAAAAAAATAAATATTAACTATGTGTTAATGAAAACCTGTTTCTCTTAGGTGGAATTGTAATGGATATCAATTCAAGCGGCAGTTCACTGATGCACTGGTACGACATGCTCAAGACACCAAACCAGGCTCATACCCACTGGCACACACTGGAAAAACTAACCAATCACGAACAGGAGTAAGAAGTCACCTTGCTGATGGTGAA
This sequence comes from Platygyra sinensis, assembly GCA_019787425.1. NCBI lineage: Eukaryota > Metazoa > Cnidaria > Anthozoa > Scleractinia > Merulinidae > Platygyra > Platygyra sinensis. The sequence continues at coordinate 13,281 of JAHPZR010053165.1, read as the reverse complement.
AATTCAACCAATCAAAAGGCGGTTTTGAGTCGAGTTATGTGACGAGCCATTAAAGGTACGGTAATACGGGCAACATTTTTCTTCAACTTGTCTTGCAACATTGTTGCATTGCAAGTTGAAAACCCCCTGTTGCTCGTATTACCACGTTTTGACCAACTTGTCTCGCAGCAAAATAAAATGTTGCAAGTTGAGGCAACATGTTGCACAAAGTAGAATCGAGTGCTACTTTCTGCAACAAATTTTAGTTTTGCTGCTCGTATTACCACTGAAGCTTCAACTTGTCTCGCAACAAATTTGAATTCAACGCTAGTGATTGGCTTTCGCGAAGCCCAGTCACACGGTAAATAATAAAAAAAAAACATGGCGGACTGTGAAGACAGCCTGAATTCGAAGTAGACCAGTATTAAACTTTCAGAAAGTAAAATCATATTTTTTTCTTGAACAAAGACCTCGAGGGCTATCATAGTCTTTGGAACACTTCGTTTGTCCCTTCAAAACAAGCCGCAGCAAAAAGCCAAAAGGGTTGGAAGAACTCTCACAAAAATACAACTTTTTGTCTAGCTATCTGAAACGAAACTGAGCTTCATACTGAGAGAACTTCGCTGCAAGGAAATTTAAGAAGAAAAAGACAGCCAGAAGTCGAAGTGAAAGTACGTCGAAATACTAAATTATATGAAAGGAGTCGCCATCTTCAATTACTCAGGATTGACCAATTATACGTGTAGAATTCTGCAGACTTGCAACACTGTATTTTTCTGCGAGACAAGTTGGTCACAAACGTGGTAATACGCGCAACAGAGGGTTTCAACTTACAATGCAACAATGTTGCGAGACAAGTTGAAGAAAAATGTTGCCCGTATTACCGGACCTTAAACAGACTCATCACATAGCAAGGCAGCAATGGAGACTAAAAGGTGTAAAGGAGGATTTTCCAAATTATTTTATACTCCAAGAGTAATGAACACGAAAGAAAACCGAAAGGGATTTTAAATTATATTATTTATTTTTAGCAGTTGCAAACTTTAAAGCATATCTACAAAATAATGTAGATACAGTTCAACCCCAATGTAACCAGCAGTTCTGTGTGTTATTACTGTTATTTAGACGTAACAAATAGCAACAAAAACAAGATGCATTTTCGACCTGAAAACAAAAAGTATGCTGTTTTATTATCATAATGATGTCCTGTACATGTGAACTGAAGATTGTTACATATAAATTACTTGGTTCGTTTTTTTTCAACATTTCATCATATATTTGGGTTGTTGTTCAGTTAATTAATGACCTTAGTTCTGAGTTCATTTTATTCATTTACATTTTATTATGCCAAAGGGAATATGGTGGAAGGGGACAGGGGGCGGGAGCCTAGGAGTAGCGGGAGGTTCCCCCCCTAACCCTCCAACAATATGGAGCTTGGTGGAGTGTAATTTCACTACTGTTTGGTTTGGTTGCAAGATAAGTCAGGTAGAAGGTGATAATTTAGCAGTACAGTTATCAGGGAGCTTGAAACCACTACGGCAACGGAAACGTCGCTAAACAAAAGGTTTAATGAGCAGAACAATGCCTGTGCGCGTGCGTTATAAATCTTTGTACATTTCTTTGCCGTCCTCTGCAAAACAACAACGTGAAATGACCAAATTCTGCGTTGTCTGGAGAACGTGAACCACACCAGCTGTTTGTTTAATTTTTTTTATTTTTAATTTATCGCTGTGTACCGGATTTAGTTTTGCGCTAGCTCTGACAGTGATAACAAAGTAAATCACTTAAGAGTATCGCGGGATTCGTAGGAGGTTTGGATACCCGGCCTTAATTAGCATAGATTTTGACGATTTTACTTCTCCGTTTACTCCTTAGTTTTTGCTTCGATCGAGAAGATATATCAAACACTCGAGACAGAGTTTCGTCTGCTGTCCAAATACCTCGATGAAAACACTGTCTCGAGTGTTTGATATATTACTTGTCCTATTCGTCGTCGTTGTTTCGAGCCTCTTAAGCTCTCTGTTTATGAAGCTATGACGACGACACCGAGGACAACGTCGATTAAAACATTGAATTTATATTTCACGCTACGAATCCCGCGATACTCTAAAATCATTTACTTTCTCTATCACTGTCAAAACTATCACTAAACTGATAACAACTTTGGTCCTTGCCGAATAGTCCCACGAATTCAAACCAGTTTGAATTTTTGGGACAAGTCCCTGCGACCAGTCCCTTGGTGTAAACTCTTCAGGGAGTACTCGCTGGGACTAGTCCCCTCGTGTGTGCCGACCTTAAAGAACAGGGATCAATGACATAACGAAGCGTCTGTCCAATATGGTAAAGATTTAATATTGTAACACAATATAGCGTTGTTGAATTCATAGCATAAGTGCAAAACAGATGGGTGACAGAAAACCTAGGGTGATTTGTGAAGCTCTAATAAATCAATGTCAAACGACTGGTTGTACAACAAGAAATAAAGTACAGTAAAGTGAATTAACTCACGATCAATTGCTCTGTGAATATAGGGAGCATTGTACCATACTATTTTTAACAGCCAGATGGTATCTGCTAACTTACGTACACTGTATGTAAATTCACTAGCAATCCAGTAGTCAATAAATTAAAATGAATAAACTCTACTCCAGAAAGCTGGTTGCTTTACTTCTTTTGAGATCATGTTAGACATAGAAAAGTTCAAGATGGAAGCAGCTTCTGACATACCCTGGGTTCCAGAGGATATTTTTTTCTGATCGATATTTCGCGGCCAAGCCGCGTTAACGAGGCGCAAAGCGCCGAGGAGAAAAAATAACCTCTGGTCACAGGAGCACGCAACCTCATTTCCATGCGAGAAATCAGTTCAGAAATTGAACTGGCTCACCGATTGGATACTCCCATGTCCGCAGGGAATTAACAATATAACAATGGCCCTGATTGGCTACATCGAACAACGGACATGGGAGTATCCAATCGGTGAGCCAGTTCAATTTCTGAACTGATTTCTCGCATGGAAATGAGGTTGCGTGCTCCTGTGACCAGAGGTTATTTTTTTCTCCTCGGCGCTTTGCGCCTCGTTAACGCGGCTTGGCCGCGAAATATCGATCAGAAAAAAATATCCTCTGGAACCCAGGGTACTTCTGACAATGAGAAACACCATGAAAATTAAACCCTCTGAAACGTTTTAAGGCAGAAGGATGTTTTTTTTTATTGATAAGCACCGGCCCCAGACCAACCGAACGAATAATAGTATTTGTTTTTAATGTATACATTTAATTAGGGGATCACACAACGTAAATTTGATCAAAAAACAGATGACATGAAGCTGTAGTAGATATAGGTAAATCTTAATATTTTATCAAGACTCGAATTGCCTGATGTTTCAAGGTAGAGAGTATTACATGTATATGCGTGAGCGACATTTATTCTTAAACTCTCTTGCCACTTAGCAGATTTTGCAAGTCGATGGTACAGTAGATCATGCCATCTGGTATTGGGCCGCCACGAAGCTCTTCGGAACGTCTCACAGGATTGGTTGAGAAAATGATATACAAACAATGGTAACAATGAACCCTAACCCTAAAACAATAGAGCTTCGTGCCAACAAGATCCAATGAAATTAGAGGTTCTAGAGAGCTTCGTGACAACAGCTGGTATTAGATAGCTTTAAATCTGAGGGCATGGTGTAACTCTAAAATTAGGTACAATGGGGCTATATCATGAAGACACTTAAACTAAAATGCACTTCGAAAATGCACTCTTGGACACTTGGCTGGGCCAGCTTAGTGTTGACTTTTAACTCTTCAGTACCAACCATTAACCTGCGATCAGGCGTCCCTTATATTTTTTGTCGCGGCGGGAAGGTACGCCTGATATTAGGCCATATTCGTATTCTCGGTATTGGACTGGAACTAGCTTTCAATGGAGGCTCATGCGGGGGAATATAATTTGTATTTGAAAAGACTCCCCCGCATCAGCCTCACTTGCAAGCTAGTTCCAGTCCGATGCCGGGAATACGAATATGGCCTATTACTTGACTATTTGTCTGCCGCCCCCAATTAATCATTTATTCCGGATAACCAAGCAGAATTACCGGAAGTCTTGCGTGTTGTCGACAGATCGGATAGAAATCCACCAATCACAACCATTAGTGTGACCTTCTGACCTTCTTTACGTAATGCTAGCGGGCTGTGATTGGTGGATTTCGATCCGATATGTCGATAACAGTATGATTGACGGAAATTTTGGAAACGTTTCCGTGGGTGTTTTGTTTTCCAAAGTCGTGTATCAACGAAAACGGTGGTAATACCTATATAGCGCTCTTGCCTAATCTCGTCGGTAGCACCGCCAAAACATCTCTCCCATGGCATGCGATTCTATGAATGCATTCTATTTGTTCATCATTGAGAGTTTTGGAACAAAACTCTGAAGAGAAGCATTTAAAGCTGACAAAAACTCGCTCTCTTCGCTCGCCTCATCAGACGTCATGATGGCATTCATCAGCACGCGGGATTTTTTTAACGGAAATCACACCGCCACAAAGGTAACCAATCATGGCTCAGTTCTAAGTACCTTTTTGTTTCTTGACCAATCAGAGAAAAGTCCAGATTCTGGACTAGCAACCGACAAATAGTCAAGTATTTGTGTATCAGGCGTACCTTTCCGCCTGACCATAGTTAGTAACTATGGCCTGACAAAAAATGTAAGGGACGCCTGATCGCAGGTTACAACCCATCGACCATTGATACTTACCGTCTAACCCATAAATCTGTGATCTAATTTTAGATTCAGAGAAAGGCACCGCTTCTGTTAATCTTGTACCTCAAAGTGGAGAGCCATTAATGAGCCCCATGTAGCCTCTTCCAGGCGTTCAGTTAGTTGGGACTCAGTGCAAAAAAAGAGCGCGGCGAGAGGAAGCGAAAGAACGCCTGTGGGGAAACTCAACAAACGCCGCACTTTTTTTATTTTTTCGCGCGCTAAATTCTGCGCTGCGCCCTGACTACCTGAACGCCTGGAAAGGGCTAAGCCCCATGCAGAAGTAGAACAAGATTCCACTTTATGCAACTGACAATTTCAACGGTGGACAGAATGCAATTTTAGCCATCGCAAGCAACATTACACTGTGTCTAGACCCTAAATTATGCAAGTATTAAGTCAGTAGCCTAGTAATGTGGTTGTTCAATTTACCCCAGCGCCAATGATGTTCCAAACCATTTCAGGCTCTGTTCAGAAGACTTCTAAGCCCCTGACGAAAATTTCCACCAAAAATGAAACAGATACAAGGGCTTATAGCGCAATTCGCGCGAGACAAAATCCTGGTTATAAACCCAAAAGGTACAAAGCCACAGTCCAATCTGCTGTTAAGCCTACCGGTGTTATCTCCTGTAAAGAGAGTTAATAGAGCTACTACACTGTAAGGCACCCAGCTTATTGCAAACCCCAAAACAATAGCGATAGCCATCCTTAGTACATGCCGGTCCCTTTTTTCGCGTTGTTTCCCGGCGTTGTCTGATTTTTCCCCTGGAATCGTCTGTGACTTGAGTTTGAAAAGGATGAGGGAATAAAGAATGGCCATCGAGGCGAGAGGGATATACAAGAATATAACATACACGGCTAAAACGTAAGACCCCAAGGATGAAGATTCTCCAAACGCCTCCTTCCATTTCCACTCGCACTGCAGCCCTCCTGGGTACTGAACAAGTGTCAAGGCTTTTAAATGAGGGGAGGTGGTGATAATTGCGACAACCCACGTGGCGACGATGAAAAATGGACAAAGCTTTGAACTGATGAGTGGTGAACGGAGAGGGAAGAGCACAGCTGAAAAGCGATCCACTGTTATGAGGACTAGGCATTGAATAGATACGACAACCGAAATATCTGGCAGAGTGACGTGAAGTTTACACAAGGTCTGTCCGAGAGCACCGCTGCTGGGCCAAGAGATCACCTCTAACTCTGATAAAATGGACGGGAATACAAAAATTGGAAACAGAAGGTCGGACATGGCCATGTTTACAATGAGAAAGTTGATAGTTTTTCTCATGGTTTTCGTCTTGTAGACGATGATCGCAACGAACGAATTCCCAGCCAGCGAAACCACAAAGAAAAGACAGTAGGCGACGATCTTTCCGATTGTTCCTGCTGTAAGGTTATCTGGATCAAAGCAGCTCGATTCGTGTGCATGTGTCCCATTCGTTGTAGTGTTCATGGTCGACATTTTGATATTTGCTTTTGCTCACTCTTCCAAGTCGTATAAATATAGTCGCAACAAAGAGAGAGCTCAAATACAGATGTCTGTCAACCGGAAGTGCATCCTCTTGGGCCAGCAGTGTCAACAGTTGAAAGCTCTGAATTTACAACTTGCCGTTCTCAGTTCGATGGTCATTAACGAAAAGTCCATCGATAATAGTACACGCTAAAGACAGGAAAGTACACGTTCGCCTGCAAAAGACAAATTCCAATTCTCAAGCTTCTATTTGTTAGAATATGGTAACGTACAGGAAACCACTTAGCTATTAGCGTCATCGAAATTTGGGCAGGGTGTGTTCGTCACGCAATCTTCCTACCCCTGCTTTTCGTGAAAGAAAGGTTGCGTGACAAACCTAAAAGAACGTCCGCATAGCTAGGAGGCTAACTTGGGCCAGGAATAGCAATCTTGTTAGTTTGAAGGCACTCAGATTAGCTCGCAACTACCCTCGATCCACATCTCAGCTCTCTCCTCTCATTCTGTTTTGCACCTGCTGTTTATATGTTGTGATTTCTTGAGACAATTGGTATGGAAAAGGAATGGTGGGATTGTAAATCAAAGGGTCATGCAAAGGGCACAAAAAAATGATGATGGTGATGCTGATGATAGTAATAATAATAATGATGATGATGATGATGATGATGAGTGGAGTACAATTCAGGGAGTAATCGCCCGAGTAATTTCACAATCAAACAAGCAGGAAGGGCGAGGCCGATTTGAAATTATGAGCATGATTACTCCCTGAATTGTACAACACGAGGTCCAATTACTAATTAATCGTATCTATACCAAATTTCGGAATAAAAATGTCTTTTTAGAATTGCTTTTGACTGAAAACGTCAGTAGCGCTTAAGTTTTGAAAACTGTAGAAAACATTGCGAAGGTAGCGTGCATAATTGACATAAAAATCACATGGGCATCCAATTACAAAAAGTTCTAATTGCACACCCTCGTGATCACGCGCCGATGGGCGCGCGGGGAACCAATCACAATCAAGAAATTTGTTATAGTTACGATAATAATAGTAATAATAATAATAATAATAATAATAATAATGGACACTGGTTTAGCTGTCATTAGTATAATTCGATTGTATGTTTTTAATATCTATGGAAAATTATATTCATAATTTTAGAGAATTTTGAACTTTTATTATCAATTATACCCTACTCTGTTCTTTCAGCCTTTTTAATCTTGTAAGTAATTATTGTGAAATTTCAATAAAGTTGTAATAATAATAATAATAATAATAATAATAATGATGATATCGTCATCATCATGAATGGCAAATTACTCCTGCATTAATTTACAATTTCACATGTGAAAATAAACTAGTGAGACAATCTCGGATAGAATACGTTGAACTGCAAACGTGATAATTTTATTTTTTATATATATAACTTGATACTTTTGTTTTTAATGTTTTAACCATATATTGTTTTGTTAAGTTATCCACAAAGTATAGTAATCAAAGGTGCCTACCCCACCCCCTCAGAACAAGGCTAATAAATTAATTAAACAAACATAATTAAAGTTTACACCTTAGCGAACAGCAGCCCCCTAAACCATCCCAATAGTGCAATCTGCACTAAAAATTGCCATGAGAACTTTTGGCACAAAATTTCTCAATTGTTACCCACAATATTTAAAGGTAATCAAATGGTATACTTGTGAAATTAGAAAATAATTTCACTTACGTTGTCAAAATTAAAATTCTTGACTTCCCTCACCCAACTATTTTCACCAAACATATGTGAAATTATTTCCCAATTTCACTTGCCACCATTTAATACTACTACTACTAATAATAATAATATTGCCAAGATACTAATTTTACATTGTAATCACAATAATATTAATGGTTATGGAAATAGTAATATAATAATACAGTAACAAAGTAACAGTAATTGATCTAGTGGAGTACAACTTAGAGAGTAATAATTATTGGTTGAGTAATTTCAGAATCAGACGAGCAAACAGTGCAAGGCTGATTTGAAATTATGAGCACGATTTCTCCCTGAATTGCATGACACAAGATCCAATTACTAATTAATCATATTAATAACAAAATTTTGAGATTAAGAATGTCTTTAGAACTTCTTTTGCAAAAAGAAGTCAGCAGGGGGTTTTCCATAAGTTGTAAAAACTGCAGGAAGAAGGAAGCCATTGAAACTCATGTAATTGACGTATGAATCGTGAAGGTATTGGGTTACAAGTCTAAATTGCAATCTTGTTCCCAGGGTCCTCTCCTTCCAGGGGGCAGTAAGATGAGAGACCCTGGGAACGAGGTTGTCTAAATTGGATACCTGTAATTGGCCACCCACATGATCGTGGTCCAATTACGTGACAAATGCGTGCAAGGAGAACCAATCACGATCAAGAATTTTATAGAAAGTCTGATATAATCATCATCATCATGGTAATGAAAACAATGTAGACCACTATCATTTAGAAGTTCTTTATTAAAACATATGAATTAAATACTGTTTCCATAAAGGAAAATTTTGTCAAATTATCGAAACACCAGAAGCTTTCCCTTAAAGATTAAACTAGATTTTGTTTTTATAGGAGACAATCAGATTCTGTTCTCCTCAATGATTCAGTAAATTGATAGCAAACAGGGACATGAAGATTTCTGAGGATTTCACATTGCACTGTCCTATAATTAATTATTATTACAGGGTGACTATTTCAGGCAAAGTCACGCAAAAAATAAATTAAAATATAAACCTGAGATGTTGCGAATAGATTTCCAACAGACTATTAACCTAAACAAGCTGTAAACTTAAGACTGAAACAAATTGTGTCCATTTTAAATTGTTTCAACAACGAAAAACAGATTAGTCAATTTGCAACAAAATTGATTGGGTGGAGTTGTGACACTGCAATTTATTTGATCAACTCGATAAATTAACATGATCAAACAACAGTTGCACTGATCTCTGCCATAACTCAAAATTAAAATGTCTAAGGGAAGTTATAAGCATTTGCAGGCCATGCTTAATTTACAAAGCTAAGAAAAGTAAAACATTGATTTCTTTTCAATAGCCAACATGTTTGATCAGAAATCACAAAACAATAAACAGAAAAGTCATACTAATAATAATCAAACTGCTACAATCTTGGACAAAATATATGGGAAATTAAGACCACCCCTCCCCCCCATTTCAATGATGGAAAAAATGGTACGCTTTGGTTGGGGCACAGTTCATCATTGATTCGGAGGGAGGGGTGGTTTAATTTGTCATTTTATTCTGTCCAAGATTGTGGGTTAAATCCACATTTTTAAAAATGATCTTTTTACAACTTTACACATTGTTATTAAATTATGTACAAAATACTGTATCCATTACACCTTGTTAATTTTTACAAAAAAAAAATTGATGACCTATCAATAATATTATCCAGAGCAGTTGCCTTAATTATTTTATCAATTTTTATCAAGTTTGCCTGCAAATTGCAAATTTTCCACTCTCTTAATAGCATGATACAGCATCAAATGAGTGCTTCCAGCAAACACTATCTAAATATACCTAATGCTTTTAGCCAGAGATTCTCCATGATCAGTTACACTTCATAAAAAACATTCCAACAAAACAAAAATTTGCTGTTTGTTAGTTGTTTTATTATATGACTGAGTAAATTACTTCATCATGATTGGCTGAGAGCAGGCCAATTTATTGTTAGTTCTTAATTTGTGCACTGCAGTGCAAATTGTCACGCATGAGTTCACAATTTTCTCAGTCATACAATAATGAGTAATCCTCTGAAAGCTCAAGCAATTGACGATTCACAGTACTCATGACATTTGGAAATTCTCTTTAATTGCACTCGGCTATAAAGGCTTGTGCAATTTTTGGAGAATTTTCAAATATCAATCATAGTCTAAATCCTTAATTGCAATTGCATTTATGATTACTTGTACCAACATTGATGTATTAAGATTGTTAGTGCACCCCACTTACATGAAGCCAATCAAACCTATGCCGTTTCCCTGCCGGTATAATCAACTTAACTAATTAATGGCAATTGAGATTTTTCACTCAAAGCACAGTCAAACACCTTAACTGAAATTGACTTTGGCTCAAGAAAAACACTTCAAAATTAGACAAAATATCTTAAAGGACTGTGCTACTATTTCAGTTTTCCGCTAACTAAATTTAATGATCGAAACTGATTTTTATCAACAGAAATAATAATACCAGCAATTATATTTTCATGAACAGTGAGTAATTCTGCCACAAATTCAATGAAATGGATGCAAGGGATTTTAAGTACATATAGTACTATGTCATACTCGATTTTTGTATCTTTTGAGGCCTGTATGTTTTGTGAGGCTTGGGTAAAATGAGAAAATACCTGTAACAGCTGCCATAATGATGTGCAATTGGTCAAGAAAATTTAATTTCAGTGCACTTCACTGAAATTTGGCAACTTTCAACAATCAGTTACTAACTAAAACTACATGATTGTACAAATTGCAGACTAAACCAATCAAAAACAAGCAACAGATGGAGGAGGAGGGTTCCTTTAAATGAATGAACATTGTACAAAAAATCTTGTTTCTGCTTTTTAACCCAGACAATGATGGCGATTGATGACTGATTAACAAAGAGTTCAGACAATGCAAAATGGAGGCAAAACACAAAACAGCATGCTCAATACGAGCGACCTAATTGAGGTCTCTGATGCATATTCACTTACCAAGCTAAACATACAAGCTCTTAGTTAAGTGACAAAGAAGCAAAAATGATAACTACATGTAGTAAGTGTCTCATTGAATGGCTAACAATGGACCATTACACTGTTGGATTGTCAAAAACTTTGCCTTGACTTCATAAATAACAAAACCTGTTGAATATTGTGTGCATGGTATGTATAAGAACAACTGACATGTGGAGACTAGAAAACGTACACCAGACCACAAGGAGATTTGCACATCAGAATGTAGCGGCATTGTTTTCCATGGAATGATGGCATCTATGGGATGTTATGAGCTACATATCTCCCTTTTGTTCTCAAGTGTCTAAATCCTCTCCCATCTCCGAGACTACAGCTATAAGGACTGTTATGTCATCTGGTTTCCCACCAGTTATGTTTATGCCCTCACATCTAGCTTGCTCAGCAAATGGTGATACATAATGCGGATCAAATGAATGGGTTCTTGCTAAATTTGCTAGCGAATCAGTAATGTGTTGGATACTTTCTGTACTGTGATCCTGAAAAAAAATAAATAAATCAACAAAAACAAATCGCTGCTATTCTGTATTCTTTAGATTAGTAACATGAAGAAGAGTGCAGGTTGAATGGTTAAATTGACCATCCACAGAAATCTGTGAGGTGACTTTCAGCCCAAAGAACAACTTCAAAAGTGTTACAGTTTGTATTGCTTTGCCTGAGAGCAGGCCTGACTTTAATCAAGCTACAAAACTGGTAGATCTGTCAGTCAAATTTCAGGGAAAAATTGATCAAGTTGTTACACTGAGAACAGAAGGTATTTAATTCCATACATGCATTTGATAGACCTTTTGTGGCCAGCAAAGCAATTTGATGATTTTCAAGCGTGAATACTTTTACCAAATTTAAAATTTGGAAGAGACAAGGTTTTTTTATAGTTTTTGAGTGAGCAAAAGAAATTTTGTTAGCCTACATGTAGCGTGCATTGTTTCTTTTCGTGGGGAGGAGAATTGATTACAAAAAACCTATTGCAAACCCACCTCTAATTGTGAGAGTTCCTTGAGTATTTGTTCAGTGGAAACATTATCAAACAGACCATCAGTGGCCAACACAATTAAATCTCCCAGCTCCACGCTGAAGGACGTACTTTCTGCTTCATCCAAACTGCAATAAAAAAACCACTCTCTTAATGCTTAATGTTTTCCTGAATAACATAAACATGAATTATTCAAAATTACTTTGAAAACACTGGTACAAAATATCTTCACATTGGTATTAATAATAATAATAATAATAATAATAATAATAATAATAATAATAACAACAATAACAACAATAACAATAACAATAACAAATTAACAACAACAACAATAACAATAATAATAATAATAACAATAACAATAATAATAATAATAATAATAATAATAATAATAATAATAATAATAATGCTAGCCCAGTTCCAATGTGCCTTGTCATTAAAATGATTGGAAAGCAAAGAAGACTGCTTGGGCTTCTTTCTCCAACAATCATCACACCAGACCTAGAGAATTCATCAGACTACAGAGCAGTTAATTTACTGTGAAGCACTGTTCTTTCAGTGCAGCAGGTTAAACTCTAATCCAATTGAACTGTTGGAGTATAGTTGCCATAAAGGAAGCAACAGAGGAGGGCAGCAATCTCCTCAGCAATAGGATGTCACCATGGCAACTGAGCCACAGCCCACCTCCAGGCACCTGTCAACAGAAAACTGAAAAGGAAATACCAGTGTGTGGAATTGATACAGTACTTACCCAAAAGTGTGGGAGGGAGGGAAAAGCAAGCATGCATGCTAGCAGAGCAAAACTCCAGCAAAACACATGGCAATGCCCAGGCAGACCTCCCTTGACCCCCCTTGACACCCCCCTCTCCCAACCTAGTCCTAGAGAACTGGCAGTACTGGCTTGATTTTAACTTTGCCTAAATTTCATTTAGCCTCATTAAAAGAGCTTTCGGAGTCTTTCTTACTAACTCTAAGATGTTCCACTTCAAAGGCAGATTACAATTACTACTAAGTACTAACAATACAATAAGACATCACTAATTAATACAAAATTATGATTGACTCCACAAGCTAAGAACTCTGTGAAAACTCCCTTACCTCCCCTTGACACCAACCCTTCCCAATATCCATACATACCTATCCTCTATAACAGTTCCAGCTTGTCCTGGGGGTGGAATCGCCAGCTGATAAGGGGTATTAAAATAATGCTGCATTTCAGATGACTGGTGCACCACTGAACCTTGGCGAATCACCAGAAACCCAGAATCACCAAGATTTGCTGAATGAAGCATCTGACTTTTCTTGTCTAGTACCATGATACAAGCTGTGCTGCTTCCTACAT
>JAHPZR010053164.1:0-15786 GCA_019787425.1 Platygyra sinensis | reverse complement strand
TCATGATCTTAATTCAGCAGTCCCTACATATGCAATTTTACAGTAACCCCACTGATAAGAACCTAACTTAAAATTGTAGCCTAAATAGGTTTTTATGTGGAGGGGGGCTTAAAATGAAAATTTTAGCCTAACAGGTTCTTAGATGCGGGTTTTTACTATATTACTGAGAATTTTTTTACTCGTTGTTTGTATTTTGACTCGCCTTACGGGTTCGCCAAAATACGGCACAACTCGTAAAAATACTCAGCGATACTACTCAACAGAACGTCTAATAAGATATATGTATCTGGAACCGTAAACGCCAAAGTAGACCTGGCTTGTACAGCCAGATGCTTAATTAAGAGAGAGAGTTTAATTTATTTGCCTCTTTACCTAATATATTAATTATTTACAAGTATTTCAATATGTGGCGAGGTGACCTCTAAAAACCACCAGGCTTATAGTTAAGGCCACCTCGTATACGGTGGTTACATCGATAGTGCTACACTATGCGGCTCTGCCAGTTCAGTAATTATTTTACTAAAAACTCTAGCAATTGTTTCTTGAAATTGGGAAAACTCGAGAGCAGTATGCACTCTATAATCTGAATTGGTGATAGCTTGCACAGCGCGTTTTTGCAAACAAGAGAGTTACAATAGGTGATATAAGGGTACATTAGCGAATAGCATAAGGTGAGTTTAGTTTTTGAAGATAGTTATAAGCGGGGCCTGAATAACATTCCAATTGATTTGGAGATTTGTGCACAAATAGCTGATGTGATCTTTCCAAGTAAGGTACTCGTCGATATTTGTTTTTATATACCAAGAAACTTAGAAGCGTTGGTTTGTGTTAAAAGTTGGCCACCAAGAGAGATGGAAAAGTAGTGTTTCTTCGAAGTCAACATTTTACTCAAGTCAAGAACATACGGTATCAAAATTTCGGCAATGGAAGGTGTGGAAGTGTTGATAACATCTTGACTATTTTGTTTCATCTCAGGCCATCAAGGATATTCATCTGCTCGTTACTGTGGCAGGCTTGCTAGCTGTTGATGTGGTGTTCTTGTTATGCTGGATTGCATTTGATCCGCTCCAAGCCGAAATACTGACATTTAAAGATATGGTGAGAAATACACATTCTTCGTTACTTACTTTAAAAATATCTGCAAGATCGCTTTGTGAATTAAAGAATGTTCCAAATTAAAGAAACTCTATCAAAACAACTTCTCTTTTCTCGATACACACTTTTTATGCTTATTTAATTTTCCAAGACTCACTTAATGTTACAAACATTTCGCGTCTTATACGTAATATATATTTTTTGGACATTTTGGGTATATGTTTGAACGAAATTAGCCCCAATCTACTCAAAAAGGCATTTGCAACATGGCAGGAAGCCTTTCTTTCCACTAGCGTCGCGTTTGGTGACATTTTGCTCGGGCATGCGTAGAAATCCAAATTTGGAGTTGTTGGACGAGAAATTGATCTACGTCTTTAGGCTTTAGTTTCTTTAATCGTTTGTGCCTTTCCTTTTTATCTTTTTCTTATCTTTTTCCTGCAGTGATAAACCCTCTATCAGTCTTGCTTCCCGTTTAAAAACTTCTGAGAAAGCATCATCGAGAAGGGCAGATTTTACCACTGAATAATACTGCTACCGTAAATACTCGCTTCTGATTGGAAGCTGAACAATTTATCCCAAATTGTATCGATAACTGAACAATTAAATTTTAATTGTATCGGTCTCATTTGATCGGATAAATTCAAGTTTGCGGTTGACGACAAACAAAAAAAGCTTGGTATGAAGAAGCAGTAGTAAACAAAAACAAAAACAAAATCGACCGAAACTTAGCTACGCCGATATTTGGAGAGAAAAAATCCGAAACCCATTGAAAATCTCTTGCTCGAAGATCTTGAAGAGGTTCTCAAAGATTTCTACACCGAATATTAAAGTAGTTACAGAAAAAAAGACAGTATCTCAGAGGCAGAGTCCCGAGGACTACGGGGCGCATTTTGGTGCAAGAGGAAGGCAAGAAAAGTGCAACTCTCGCGATGAACACTTCAAGTCTGCAAAAAATGAAAATGGCCGCGCGTATGTAATGTTTGCCGAGTCAAACCCCACAAAGATGAGAATATCTCCTATAAAGCTTCAAGGAAGGATGATCGTTCCAGGAATGGTGGCGACTAGTGAGAAAAATGTCCAGCTGGCGTTTCTGAACGACCAAGCAAAGCAATTAAAGTTCATGGTTTGAAAATCTTAAAAACTTACAAACCTTGTTGACGAACACTTTGAACTAGTCTTCCCAATTCAACTTTACTTGTGTTTGCACAGTTATCCTCAGTTTTTCCGAATGAACTCGTCCTTGTATCTTTAGCGTGTCATAGTTTAAATCAAGGCTGTAAACGTTTCTTATACGTTTTCAAGCAAGTTGTAAAACATAAAACGCCTTTTGATACCGTCTCGACCGTTTCGACGTGCATTTTCTTTCCTGTACATGTTGATTATTCGTGAAAAAGTCGCTCAAGCGTTCAGAGTTTAATTTTGACAGTTTTTAAAGCCAATGAAATTGAACTTTAAATGTTACAAACTTGGGAATTGCTCGTCTATGTGGCTCGTTTTCGACAGAAAAATATTATCGTATGGAGAACTTTGGCGAAAATTGTTGAGAAAATTGAAGTGACAAAACTAACATATTTTATCACGCCGTTTCTTCATTCAAGCAACCCTCTATGGCAAAACGACGTCAGCCAGAAGCTTGTATTCACGGTTGCCGTATTATTAAAAGGAAATTGGTCTTTTTTCTCGAAACAATTAGGGATTAATTGTATTTGTGAACAGATCGGACTTTTTCTAATTTCCGCTCGTGGCTGCGGCAGCCACTCGTGGAAATTACTAAAAAGTCCGATCTGTTCACAAGTACAATAAATCCCTAATTGTTTCTCGAACAGACCGATTTCCTATACGAGTAGCCAAGTGTAGTGGCAAGAAATTTCGCTCTGAGTTATTCACTGAAACTGGGGGTTTTCACATGACGTCACTAAAATTCAAACTACAAAACTATTGATCCTCCTGAAGTTATACTTTCATGATATATAAGAGCAACTGAAAACTTGGCATTTACATGACGGCCGAGAGAGCTGTCATGTTGGTTAAAAAAGTGACTTATCTCGAAGAATTTGGCTATCTGAACAGTTCATGTATTAGAAAAAGCATTACTTTAATGTTTTTGAGTTCTTCAAGAGATAAATTCACGCTTTTGTGGCAAAACTCAGTGACTGGTGTTTCTGTTGGACACCGGCCGTCATGTTGGTGCCCATCTGCGGCATTGGTTACTCAGGATATCTTTTAAATTAAAGACGCTCTACGTAAAAGAGCTAAAATATCTGATTATCTATCTGCAGATCCGAAAAGGCCAAGGCATCATCATCATCCCTGTGTTGTACCAGTGCACTGGTCAATACAAAACGTATTTTCTGGGCATCTTATTTGCCTACAAAGGAATCCTTCTGTTATTTGGTCTTTTCTTGGCTTGGGAGACACGTAATGTTAGCATTCCTGCTCTGAATGACTCCAGGTACATCGGCATGTCGGTTTATAATGTGGCCGTGTTGTCCATCATTGGTGCTATTGTGGCTTTTGCTATGGATGGCTCCGTGCATTATGAAGCTCTGTATGCCATTTCATCATTGTGTCTGATCGTGTGCACCAGCGTCACTCTCTTACTCGTGTTTGTGCCAAAGGTAAGAATTTATTCCACTAAATTTTGGCCCTCTCTCTGACAGAGATGGGGAGATCACGAACTAGGCTAACAAGGATTAAATCTGAAAGCTAGCAACAAAATAAGTACAACACTTAAGGTAAATTTAAATGTTCCATCTTTTGGTACATGAACAGAGAGTCACTATTTTTTTTCTGAGTGTCTCGAAACGTATACGATTAGAGAGATCATGAAGATAACTTGTGTTAACAGAATATAAGACTCCATTCGATATTCTGATTTTTTACATTTAGATTCGCCAATATAACAAGAAGGACGCGGCAGTGAATTCCTTCGTTAACCTCGGCCTAATGGAGGGGCAGATTTCATCCTGTAAAGCAACGCAAACTGATTTTGACGTCCCAGAAAGTGCAGGTAAAAAATTTAAAAAAAAAAATTCTTACCAGCAGTGAGATTTTCCTTAATTTACTCTCTTCTTATAGTGTACGGTCACCACAACCACCATGATAGTAAGTTTGCCCAAAAATATCGATAAATTTTAGCAATGAGCAAGGGTGAGTGGAATTGATGGTGGTATGAATGAAGATTGCTGGAGATAAAGATATCTGGGAGAGCTTCCGAAATTTCTAACCGAAATATTTTGGTTTCTCCCCCAGGCGCCGAGCAAATGACTATCCAGGCAACAGTGCATTGTTCTACCGTTGAGTTACAGCATATTCATGGAGAGTAGGCCTCGAAACAATAAAATAGCAAGAACAATAACGTAGTGGTAATGAAATTGATGTTTGATCATATAAAAGAAGAGCAGTGACTGTAAACCTAAACCTAGTCGGCCATTAACGTAGTGGCAATGAACATGACGTTTTATTATATAGAAAAAATCAGTGACTGTAATCCAAGCCGGCCATTCAATTGTAGCTAAGTGTACATCTCCCAAACCCACTCTTGCGATGATCTGATGGAAAAACTGTGTATAAATAAAGTCATCTTATCTTATCTTATCTTATCTTATCATCTTATCTTGTCTTATCTTATCTTGTCTTATCTTATCTTATCTTATCTTATCTTATCTTATCTTATCTTATCTTATCTTATCTTATCTTATCTTATCTTATCTTATCTTATCTTATCTTATCGTATCTTATCGTATCTTATCGTATCCTATCTTATCGTATTGTATCGTATCGTACCGTATCGTATCGTATCGTATCTTATCTTATCTTATCTTATCTTATCTTATCTTATCTTATCTTATCTTATCTTATCTTATCTTATCTTATCTTATCTTATCTTATCTTATCTTATCTTATCTTATCTTATCTTATCTTATCTTATCTTATCTTATCTTATCTTATCTTATCTTATCTTATCTTATCTTATCTTATCTTATCTTATCTTATCTTATCTTATCTTATCTGCGTCCATCCCTCACCCCCCCCCCCCCCCATCCCCCCTCTCCCTGGAAACCCCTTCAGTAGACAGAATTGCAAAATCCCACTGACGTTGGCATGGAAAACTAGCCCACTGCCTTGGGAGCCCTTTGAGAACGACAAAAACTAAGGGCCTCTTCATATGAGTCCCTTAACGGGGCTTGCTCGTTTACCGAGAAGAATTCTGTAGTGTGTCCATATGGGAAATTTCAGCCGGTCGACCGGGATGAATCAAGAAACACAACCACGACTGTCGTAGCTTTGTGGTATTTTGTGCCTTTACTAATAAAACTAATTCGCACACTCTTAAAGTGGAAATACATTCAAGACCACAATTATTCCATTTTGGCCGCGTCGTTGCAAAAGCGAGGCTATTTTCTCTGAAAAGGTTCTTCCCAGCGACCGGGCTGGTGGGTTCATATGGGAAAATTTTCATCCCGGTTACAAAGATCTCGGTCACAAAAACCGAGATTTCGTGTACCGAGCCAGCCCGGCCTCTTGTATGAACACATCAATATATATTTTACAAAGAAAAAACTCGCGAAGCGAGATTTCGGAAACCGAGCCAGCCCGGTTGACCGGGCTCATATAAAGAGGCCCTAAGAGTAAACCCCCCTTCACTTGCTCAGTTAGACAGTGCACCCCTCGGACTTGCAATAATACATTGTGCCACATTTCGGCATTAGGGATTTCCAGGGAGTGGTGCAGATATAAATTTGAATGACCGTAGCCTGAAATAACTAGAGTCGTATTATTACTCCACTCCTAAAGTAGGATGCTAGTACCACAATGCCTGGGGTAAACCCGCAACATGTCTGTCAAGTATAACCCCGAATATTTGTCGGTACTCATTTCCCGTTTGTTTGTTTCTTTGTTGTTGTTGTTGATGATGTTTTTTTTTTTTTTTTTTTGTAGTCCAAAAATAACACGATCTTTTATTAGTGTTTCTTTTTTACATACAACACTTACAATTATTACGATACTAACAAAGCTTACATTACATTTCCCATTTGTGCTCTGGGTGCCGTGAGAGATTAAAATGCCTTTTTTTCCACCTAACTTGTAGTAATTCGTTAGAATAGATATTCAGAAAGCATGGCTGCTGTTTTAGTTTCCTGCAATATCCATTCACTCAATTGACCTGATGTCAACGGGCGTCTGGCCGTATTGGCCTGCTAAATACCTAATCACACTTTTATGATACGCTTTGCTGGCACATCAGGGTCGTTTGGTCTCGCGATTTTATAATTGAGTGTTACGTACCCAAATTCGGAATTACTCGCCCATTCGATATCAAGTCACTGACCTGACATGATCGATAGGTACTTACATGAATCGCCAAATTCTAGTAGGGTAAAAGCTTGGTCGTTTCTTTACGGTACAACGCGTCAGCGGCCTATTTCAGGCTCGTGTTTCCACGTTATGAGTATCGTGGCTGGACAGCGTCACACCAAGGTAATAGCCACGCGTCGACCAAACTGGCCTGCTATACCGCCGAAGCGAACTAAAAAAGGTACCATTAGGTACAAACAGCAACTAAAAGTATCAACTACATTTAGTATTGTATTGCATTGCACTGCCATTATTCAACTTAGGCCCCAAAGGTTTCTTCTTTCATAAAATACAACACAACAAAACACAACACGACACAACGCAGTTTGCGTTTATCGTTCCGTATTAGGAGGTTAGGCACCGTTTACACGGGTCCGGACAAATGTTTTCACAGACGAATTTTGTTCCTGGAACGCCTGTTTACATGGATCCGTGCAAATTCTGTTGCAGTGATGTCTACACGGATCCCTGCAAAGTTTAGACCAGTCGCTGTATTGATTCCAGGCCATAACCGCGCTATCTGAGCAAAAAGTTGCACGGTTCGGGTGTTTACACGAGTTCGTACAAATATGGAACGGTGCCTGTCAAAAAGTCGACCTGCTTTTTTCAGGTCCCAAACTTGCACACTTAGCCGTTCAAAAATTCGTCCAGTTCCGCCGGTCCGGTGTAAACGCAAGATGGAACCGTGCAACTTTTTGTCCGTGCAAGATTTGTCCGGAACCATGTAAACGGGGCCTTAAGGAAAACCACGACGGCAACGGCAACGGGAGCGTCGCCAAAATATTGAAATGTATGGGAATCTGAAAGTGAATTTCTTGCATTTCTAGTTGTAAGAAATAAAGCATGGACTGTTTTATGTCATGTGGTCTCTGTGATTGTGTCTGTGTGTGTTGGGGTGGGGGCGGGAGAGGGGAGTGGGAGTGGGGTAGACTGACTTACTCATTAAAGGTCTTGAAATAGCATCCCATCATGGGGACAGTGGTCATAAAAGGTCTTGAAATACCATCAGATCCAGGGGGGAGTAGTCATAAAGGAAGATCAGGAAAGGTCTTGAAACTCCCTGGAGCTTGCAAAACGCATTCAGCTATACCCATGTGCCCTCTTGAATACATGAATCACCTGATCAGCTCTAGAGGTTTTCTTAAATAGTGATTCGGAAACTAGAACACCAACATACCATAACAAAATGCATTTATTGATCAAGGTATTGTTTCTCATGACTAAAATGTACTACATATGGAGATTCACATCCACATAGAATGTGCATGTTACTGTTCAAAGTTGAGTCATTTGTTACTCTGCACTGAAATGGATGAAAAATAAAAGAGCAGGAGGTGGTGCGGTAATTCCTTGCAACTGGCTATTGCATGTTGCGAAAGGAGGAGAAAGCTTCAAAAAAGTGACCAAAATAACAAATGCAATTAGGTCAATAGGTTTTTCCATTGATGATTTTGAAGGCATGGAAATAAGAGTACATATAAATTTCACTTTTGATACATGTAGCTGTGGTAAGGCACAACAAAGCTTGGCTGGAAATTTAAATAATTTGATATAATTTTGAACAAAAGCGCAGCAACAAAAAGTCCCCTTTAAATATAGATCTACCAAATCTAGATTTATCATTATGGGTAAAAATAAAAGACAAGAAAGTGAACCTTATAACCCTATAATAATTTTAGCTAGATACCTTTCTTATTGCAACAGCAAACAGCTTAGCTTAAATTAAAAGTGCTGATCACCGCTGTCGAAACCAAAATCAGACTTTGTTGATGTTCGGCAGTCCTGGGTTTGTGGAACGATACCTCGTTTAAGGTGGCTCAAAACAGTTTCCAGCAAATTCCAAGACTTAGATTTTGATGGGTCATAATTATCAATCTTTCTCGATTGATGCTACAATCATGGTATCAAAAGCTGCCCAATCACTGGTGAACACGTTAGTATTATTTTTGTGACACAATAGGTTACCATAGCAACACTATGACCTTCTAAAAACACCCTTAATTTTAGCTTTAAGCGCGTATATTTCAAAACGGCACGGTGAAATTTTTTTCTTATTATAGAATTTTGATAAGCAGGATAAGACGCAACTTTTTGCAAAGTTTAAACAAACTCTGTACATGGGATTCAGAGCCACCTTAAATTTTCGGAAACGCTTTTGGTCTCTCTCGAGCATGTGTTTCTCTAATAATAAGAAGAGTAACGAGAGCAATTACCGTTCAATTGGGAACAAATTACATCAAACTTTATATGACCGAGAACGCGGTGAAAAATTGCGTGACCAATTTTATACGTGAGAACGAGAGAACGAGAGGCCTGAGAACGAGATCTCCTTGACAAAAGATTTAACATAAACGATTAAACGGTTGGAGAGGTTCCGTGTAAACTCTTCGAAACCGTTTAGTTTTCGAAGCGGTTTCCAGGTCATGAAACCGTTTCGATTGGAAACCGCGTCCGTGTAAACGTAGCCTAAGTCGCGTTGGTACAGTCATCTTAACTTTATCGAAACTAAGCTTTGATACGATAAAAAGTTCGAATCGGCGTAATTACACAAATACAGCGGATCCAGGGAATACGACTACTAGTCGTGGGAGTAATAGATGGGGAGGATTCCACCGTATTGTTGTTGTAGTTTGTTATGCCACGTCTCCGCCGACATATGCATAGATTTCTTTTTGCTCGCCATTTCCTTCAGTCTTAGTCCTATCACGGTCTAGGTAATGTTTTGGTTTTGCACAGGAAATCGTATATCCACTTCTGGCAATGGCCCGGACTGTCGAATGTACAATCCCGTCAATCATTTGACGTGTTCACCTGCATCTATTATAGCAAGACTGCCGTCCTACCAAAGATAATTTGCATTGTAAGTGCATGCTCTCGGAAATATATTAATTCACTAGGAATGTTACACTGAAATACACTCACGACTAGCTACAAATGAGATTTTGAACACAATTTCTTTGATTCCCCCGTCTAATCTTAACTCTAACATGATAGCTTACTAAAAATTTGAGGACGAACGCCGATCGAGATCTATTTCTTGGCCCTAATTCCATGAGATGTGATGAACCCAATATAAGAAGGGGCATCACAATGTTTCTGACCGACTTAATGTATGCATCACGTCCAACTCTCTATAACGCTTCCTAATACTAAATTCTCTCACACATACGAGACTACGATGTTAACACTCATCCAAAACACAGAAAATTAAAACAAAGATCTACCTAAACGTTAATATAAACAATTATTATATGGCAAGATAGGCTTGAGGTAAATCCGAGCGTTCTGATTGGTTCTTTCTTGGTCAGGATTTTGCCATACGGACCGTTTCCATGGAAACTCTCATAAGCTGTGTATTTTTTCTGTTTTCGAAAGACGGAAAATTCAAAATTTGCAGCGAAAACTACGAAAAGAAAATGTGTAAATACTCTCATTTTTCGCAGAAAAACTACCTAAAAGATTGATATTTTACAGAGCTTACGATAAGAACGAGGAAGACGAATTTTCACGAAGTGAGTTTTACTAACCTGAAGATCTGGAAACGTCCAATGTAGAGACTGAATGAGGCATCGGCGAAAGTCAGGAGGCCATTGACGATTTTATAAAGAAGCAAAAATGTGCAAACACAAATAAGCAGATGGCTACTGATCTAAAAACTATTCTCCACTAATTGTAAGGTAACGGTGTGACAAATGAGAGAGTTAAAACCCTACCTTCGAAGGAGCTTGAACACTTCCTGTCCACTGAAATATTTTTTTTTATGAACAAATGTAGGAAGCACGGACAAGAGTACAAGCCGCAACAATTTCCAGAATGAAAGGAAGCGTCGAACTGTTATCGAGAGAGATGGAGGATTGACTCTAAGACTGCCTCTTCATTAGCTGTGTATATGTTTAAATGACACAGCAACCAACTTCGACATTTCTTCATCCATATCTTGTGATGCGCAAGTTAAAACAGTCCGGGCCACAACCAGAACTGGATATAAAATTTCCTGTAATTTCATTGGCTAACAGGCTAAACCAAAACATTGGCTTGAACGCGAAAGGACTAAGTGAATGTGACGAGTGATCAGTGATAAGTCCCAGGTAAATAACTCTCCCGCTCTTCGAGATCATGCGAGAGGCGCAGAATGTTCGAACTTCGAAGCACAACTATATATGAAAATCAACCCTATAGGCCGGATCAATCGAGGCAATTTTTTATCTGCCAAAGGATTCGATGCACAGATATCAAGATGCTGTTGATTCACCAAGCGTTGTGTGCAAACCGGGTACGCGTGTCCTCAGTGTAGTGGAATGTGTGGACTTTGCGCTAAGTTCCGCGCTAAGCTTTAATAAATATTACAAGATACCTAACCAAATTAAGAGGAAAACACCCCAAAAGATGCATATTATGTGGTGAAGATGATTTGAGAAGCGATCCCTCCCTCAAACGTGGATGAGTATTTGCAACTCTAGGACTGGTCTCTGTTTGTTGTGAGCGAAGATATTTTGGCCTGGCGGAATGGCACATAAAGCTTAAACCCCTGCATTTGAATTGATGGTTAACAGTTCGGCATAATAGCATCTACTGTTTTTATTCAATAATTGTCTCTGTCCAAGTGAAACTAATTTGAAGTAAACCTTCATCTAAGATACTATTTTTCTGTCATTCCTATTCCTTCTGTGTTCTAAATACACAAACAATTGCAAAATGAAAAAAAAAATTGTAATTTAGGAGATATGTATTCTTACTGGGCAAATAGTGCAGTGAATAGTAGTGGTGTGGCTGGAAATCATAGGTCTAGGAATATTAATCTGTCACAAAAAGCAGGTACCACTAAAGGGTTGTTCCCAGAACATTGATTATTTTTATGTGCTGTTTCTAATCTACTGATGTGGGATTTAAATTCAGCATCAAGTTTCTGAGTTGTCTCAGCCAGTCTTTGATGTCACCAATCAATACTCCTTCTATGATGGGTGATGGAGATGCATGTCTGCAAAGTTGTATGATGTGATTGTGTGGTAATAACCAGTTTCATATTACTGTTTTCAAAGGAACCTTGAATAAACATTGGAACGCTGAAAGAACTACCAGTATAATTAAAAGAAAAAATGGTTTCACTGACCGAAAGGGTATTGTAATTAATTAATTAATGAAGGCAGTCGATATTTACTTGGGGTCTGGCCTCACAAAATAATAAGAATTCAATACAAACTGCATGACAGTCATTTAATATTCAAGGTACAAGATCAACATTAATATGCTTTTCATGCTTCTATTAAAAATACTCCTCGAACTTAAGTTTTGAAAAATGTAGACTAAATGCTGACATTTAAATGAAATAATGCATTCAATTCCAAAATCATAGGTTTATCTTCCTTCAAACTTTCTGTCATTCTTCCATGTCATAACCTAAAGGAAATAAGGAGTTAAATTAAAGCATTAGCATGTAAGATGATAATAATAATAATAATAATAATAATAATAATAATAATAAAAATAATAACAATAAAAATAACAACAACAATAATAATAATAATAATAATAATAATTAAAACTTTATTCATATGTTAAAAAAGACTATTTACAATAATACAATAATAATAATAATAATAATAATAATAATAATGACAACAACAACAACAACAACAGCTGCAGCAGAAGGAGTAGTAGTACAAGGCTACAAATAATTATCTTTCTTCACAAAAAAAGTTATGCCTGATTAAGACTCCACTTTGGTTGAACAAAGACATAACAGAAATTGGTAGAATAATACATATTCAGAGGAAAACTTCAGCCAGACGTAATGTTCGACTAGAGTTGGTATTTTTTTTTGTCCAACATGGGAAATATGGGTTGGCAATTGTCCGATGACCGACTGTTATTTGCAGCCCTGTAGGTAGTAGTAGTAGCAGCAGTAGTAGCAGCAGCTGCAGTAACCACAACAATCGTTACACAGGAGGCTCCACTTACTGAAGTGGTTTTCAGGGAGGTCCGAATACTAAAAGTTTGTTGAAATGGTTATTAATTTAAATGTAGTTATTGCATTTGATCACTACAGAAAATGCAATATAGACCCACTAGGACATACTGCCAGACGTCTGCATTCTTGTGATTAACAAAAAAAATAGAAAGAGATACCAAGGAAAAGCCAATGTACTAAATACATCTGTGCTTTCATTTTCTTTGAATTGAAGTTTTACAAGTTTAGACTAATGAATAACATTAGTGGCAGTAATTCGTACATTTCAATGATATTTTGCGAATGGCTTCTGTGACAAATAAAACAATGTTTAGCATTATCACTACAACACTGGTAGTGGTTGGTACATATCCCAAGCTTAATTTTAAAAGCCCTAGTAAGCGACACCCTCAATGCATCATTATCATGCTTGCTTACAGGCCGGGGCCATTCCAATAAGAGACAAGCTCCAGATAATACACCCTTTGCATAAATGGCTCCTAAATTTGAATAACAATACTTGGTACATCCTTAGCCTCACATTCATGTGAAATTTCCTTTCTCTTGAAACATGAATGTGAGGCTAAGGATGTACCAAGTATTGTTATTCAAAGTAAGCCGCCATTTATGCAAAGGGTCTATAATAACTCCAGATAATAATGATAGATGTAACTGCTTTTGTGAATTCTCAATTTGTAATTGCGCTCTTGCCAAAGAGAAAATGCTATATTATTACTTTGGAGATGGTTAACTTACCGGTACTCTTATCTGCATGTCCTCAAAGCCCTCAGATGATTACACTGATCTGAGGATTTTTTCCCTTAATCATCTAGGTCCTGCAATATGTAGTAAATTTAAAAGAGTTATTTTGAATGCATGGACATGTATACAAACAACCATGACTACAGTTGAATTTTTAAGTCCAATACTAACTTGTGTCTACTTTTAAACTACTGCCCTTCTACTGAACATGAGATCACCAAATCGAATATACTTTTATCAAACTTATGGTGGAACTTGGAACTGTACAGCAGTTTCTTTGAATTTAAATGTCAAAATTACTGACGGAATTACTATTCAAAGTAGATTACATACCTTGGTACAAGTGATTTCTTCCGAAGTTAATTTGTTTAAGACCACATGCTCAATTTCGGCAACTCAAACACTTGTTAGGATGCAGCTTATCAAAATGTTGCACGTTTGAAAGCACAGCACCATGTGAGAAAGTCTTGCACTAAAACGAAAATATCCACCAAATTGAAGGAAATTGTATCCAGATTTAGCACTAATTTTTTTGAAAGAAGGAAACAATTGCTACGTACCTTATTTCTTTGGATGTTTGGTGCCTTGTCAGGAAGATTCTTGTCCTAAAACACACCCAATCTCAACGGTTTCACGTATAAAATCGCATAAAATCCTTTCCAGACGCCATTTTTTTCACACTCCGTGCTTTCTTCATTATTCAAAGGCAAGGTTCCCAAAGTACTGTGGGAAAATAGCACTTCAAGGCCGAGAAAAGAGCCGAGATATGTCCACGTATCGCGTCCCTAAGTGTGGGCGCCATTTTTTGAAGTTCGATGACGTCACTGTATATCCAGTTCTGGTTGTGGCCCGGACTGTAAAATATTCCATGCAGGATCGACAGAAACCATCTTCCGAATTTCAACAAACTGCAGCTGTTGAGACTTGTGACAAATTCTGTTACAAATCGTTCTTGAAGCCTTGTTTATACTCAACATGATTTACGTTCATTTAATTTGTTTTCAAACTCGTGGTAGCTTGTTCTTTTTTGAGTTGCTCGCGTCATCAAAAACACACGGAGGAAGCCCTTTGAATTCAAGTGACCGGAAGTGCGCTTTAAAGAAACAAACAAGCACTAGTGCCATATGATAAAATACTTACTAACCTAGGTCGTTTTTGTACGGACTTCGCTGCGCTCGGTCCATACTGCCACGACTTCGGGCCAACATTCCCAAGTACGGCCCTCGCGCTCGGTTAGTAAGAAGTTATTATTACCCTCGACGCGCGCCGATAAGTTTCAAGCCTCCTAACCATTAATTCGCCTTGTTGTATGACCAGTCGTCTCACTTTCTTTTGTGTTAATTGTTATGTTTCTTTTTCTCTTTTCTCTTTCATCCGGCATGTGCAGTGATTTCAATCTAACCGGTCTTCCCAAGGCGGGCATCCCGCCAATACTACTTCCGCTCCCTGGGGAGGCATTGTTGTTTAACGTGCCGCTTGATCCCCCGTTACCCGGAAATCCCAGCTGAGGACGCGTTCCACTCGAAGGCAAGGACTCTCGCTTGTCATATCGTTCAAATTTTGTGCTCTCAGCTTACAACCGGTTACCTCTTTTAGGTTTAAAATAACTCGACGCATAATCTTCATGACAAACGCTGAAGAACACGATCCTCGCTTTGCTCTGCAGAGTATTCCCCTAAGTGTCCGTTGACACCTTGTCCTTGGTTAGCGATTTGGGTTCTGTTAACAGCCCCGAACGAGTAATAAATTAAACTGTGTCTAATGAAATGTTTTGACTGGTCGAGTAATAGAGGGTAACGATAAAATAGATGCAAGTGTTTCGCGCACCGCACTTTCGATATGACATCGCTTTGAAAGAGGAATTTTTTTTTTTTTTTTTTTTTTTTTTTTTTTGGGGGGGAAAACTTTTGGCTTCCGCGCTCAAACCATTGCGAATGTGACATGTCAACGAAAAAAGGATAGAATGCCGCTGCAATACGACTTTGTTGACAAAAGTCTTTGTGAAGAGCGTAGGCCGCGTTTAAATTAGAGCGACAGCCGCCGATTCCTTGACGTGAGCAGTCGGAAATCCGAAAGTTTAATCTTTGCCATTATTGTTCAGTGCATTGAAAGACTGGGCACTGCAAGGTAGGTAGGAAGGTAGCTGACTTTGTAATGACTAGGTCAGGGATATTCTACTTGCTGGATTCTTCATCCCACGTGCTCTCCGATCGAACCTTATAGATGTTATAATAATTACAGTCGCGCCGTATACATGGCTGGATCTTGTCCTGAATCTGTTGTTGAAGCTTGATAATTTGCTTCTGCTTTCCAATCGTTTCTAAGTAATCTTCGCGATCGATATCAAGTTCAAATTAAGTCTTCAAATCGTCAATCTCGATTTGCGCGGATGTTAATTGTCTTCTATCTGGTTAATAACATTATTCTTCCCTTTTATCTCGTCTTACATGTACAAATTGTCGTAAACTTTTACCATTACACCATCATGCTCCATTTTCTTCGCCGCTTTTCCCAGTTTCTCTCTTTGCGACAAAGCGTATTTTTCCTCGCTATTTTGGTGTTAGGGTTATCTATTGTACACCGCCGCAGGTTTAGATTTGGTGTTAGGGTTATCTATTGTACAC
>JAHPZR010053162.1:0-17424 GCA_019787425.1 Platygyra sinensis | reverse complement strand
ACAGGCATTAGAGTGCAGTGGCTGCTGGTCCATCCACGAAATGTGATGTTTTTATAGTTTTTCCAAAGTTTTGGAAGGAATTTTAGATGTAAATGGGTAATTATTTTCCTGAGAAGACTAAAAGAAGCACATTTACGGTTTCCTAATTCTAAACACTCGAAAATATTGAAAAAGCAGGTATGCGCATAAACAACTGCAAACTTGCCAAGGACAGTTTGATAAGTGCAACTTTGTTTTAATGGTAAAGTTCAATAATGGCGTAGGAAAATTATTGCAAACCGTTTATTTGCCTTAATTTCAGTTAGCATTCTACTAAAACAATTAGATTATTCGCTCTCGATTTCTATGAGGCGATAGTTGATTTGGCCTTCGGCCTTATCAACTATCACCTCATAGAAATCGAGAGCAAATAATCTAATTGTTACATGTAATTAGTATAAATTTACCGTAGTCTATTGTGAATCCGTGAATTTGATTGGCTATATCACCGTCGACTATATCTGCTGATAGTCAACAGTTACGCATCAGTGCACATCGCGCATCACGTTTGAACCTGATGTAACATAATAAAACAGTTCTTTTCTACGCGTTACTTGACTTTTTTTTCTTTTTATGCAATGAGACTACGGTAAATTTATACTAAAACAATTAGACTACTCGCCCTCGTTTTCTACGAGAGATAGTCAACTCGGCTGCGCCTCGTTGACTATCTGCTCGTAACTCGGGCTCGTGGTCTAATTGTTAAATAGAAACAAGAGTGGAAGTTTGGAAGAATGAGAAATGCCGTGTGAACATGAGCTGCAGGTGAGTGTTTCCACAGCTTTTTCTGAGTTCTCCTAAACTTTCACAAGTGCTTCAGTCTATAACTCGATAGAAACACAGAGAAGATGTTTTCTATTTCTTTTAGAAAACACCGTGCCAAAAAGAAAGAAGGCAACTTATTCACTTTGATCATCAAAAGGTAAATAGAGTTATGGAAAACACAACTTTGACTAATCAGCGCACAGGCAGCCCAAGCTCTCTTTATGAACCACACAAGGAACACCAATATGGCATCGAATTATAAGGGTTTGTATGGGATTTTCTCCTTATAACACAATACGAAATGCCCTTCATAAACAAGAGTGAAGCGACAAAAGGTCGAAAGACCAAAAAATAAACGGCAAACATGCAAATGGCATGAACCGTAGGACTCATGTTTGGCCTGTCTATTCTATTTACCATCCTCACGAGTCTTGGTTTGCCAACATGACAGGGTCACCAAGCCGATTTCAACAGTCGTTGTGTCGTGTTTAAAACGTACACGGATGCCTACCATCGTTTTATCGTTTCACTGGGGACACAAAGAGCGCCTGACGTCGATCTCAGGGCTGTGATTGTGTGGCTTGAGAATTGAAATGAAAGATCAACCTTTGCCCTTGAATTCTGCGGTGGATTTGTGGCCGTGGGTACATTTTAGCCTGGGATTTTTGACTTCGTTCGGCAGGCTGTCCAGAGGGGAGTGTTTTGCCTTGTCTCCTCTTTATGAAGAGAAAACCAGGATTCCAAAAAGTCGCTTAAATCAAGTTAAATCGGTAAAATAACGACACCAGGAGCAAACCAAGGTAAAGCCATTTTTTGTTGAATATTTCCACTTTTGCTACCTCCGTGGATATTTTGTAGAAAATCCCATACAAACCCTTATAATTCGATGCCATATTGTGTTCCTTGTGTGGTTCATAAAGAGAGCTTGGGCTGCGTGTGAGTTTTGCAGTCTTTAATTATTAGCTAATAGATATTTGTCAATAATAAGTCTTT
This sequence comes from Platygyra sinensis, assembly GCA_019787425.1. NCBI lineage: Eukaryota > Metazoa > Cnidaria > Anthozoa > Scleractinia > Merulinidae > Platygyra > Platygyra sinensis. Next base: position 15,627 of record JAHPZR010053162.1, on the reverse strand, counting down.
TTGTAATCTGTACCTTTAATTTGTTGAACTAACTGCTGTTGTGTAAGTTTGTCTTTTAATAGGTGTGTTCTTGTATTTGGCTTGCCCCGCCTCGATTAGCTTAGCTATTTGCGGGGTAGGCCATCCATTAACTATTATTATTTGGTTTAATAAAGTTGTTGTTGTTGATCAGCGTGCCTCTTTTCTAAGGGCTGTTTTCTAAAAGTTAGAAAATAGTTGTTTCAAGTGAATCATATCTACCTACCCAAATATAATACAGAAGAAGGGTGCCACAGACCAGCTGAACACATTTCCTGACACAGATGTCAATGTCAGTTGACCAACTATTGGATAGCTAATATATAAAATATACTCCACATTCTGTACAAAGAGATCATAAGATTTCAAAATTATCAAAGATATTCCTGAACTATCAAGTCTCAATAGCAAAACATGCAATGTACATGTAATGCAACCCATATTGACTTTTAATTGTTTCATTCAAACAATATGTCTGTTATTGAAAGTAGCAATATTAAAGAAAGTTGTTCAAAAATAAAATAAATGTTACCTAAGAGGCTTAATAAGGGAATGTCTGTTGGAGAATGTTTGCCAATCACAATATAATGTAATAGACATTACTGTAATTAAAAATTCTTCAAAAAGGTATCAGTATACCCCAAATGACCATTCGTTGACAGCTTTTCGAATATAGTGCCCTATTTATCAAAAAGTAAAGAGGTTCACTAATCAAGTTTGTTTCTGGTTGGTTACAGTTAAGCTTTGAGAGTTGATAAAACTTGCATTCTCTTCACTAAAAATTAGTCAATCACTTTTGAAAGAAGCAAAAAGTTTTTTTGCCTGGTTATTGGGCAACATTCTCTAGAAAAATTTCAGGGGAAAACATTGAAAATTCACCTCGTCCAGTGCAAGCAACTTCTTCCTAAAGCAGGAATCTTAATCGCTAGCCAAATAATGCATCACCCCAATTTTAAAACCTTTTTCTCCCTGACTTTTTCCTCTGTGGTGTTTTCTTCCCACTTGCAAAGGAACATGAGTGTTTGTGCTTCTTTGACAACATATTTAATATACTTAAATCAACAATCTAACAATGGACAAAACTCAGAACAGCTTGCTGACTACCACACACAAGCGTTTAATTATTGTGATGTAACAATTTAACAAAGCACTAACATTTACCAATTATTAGAGGAAATTAATGCAGAGAAACATTTTTCGGCTATAACTTGGCTTAGAATCAATGTTTTTTTTCCAGAGAATTCTTTTAATTAAAATGAAAAATTGCAATTTTCAAAAAATTAATAGTCAATTTTGGGGTATACTGATACTTTATACATGTTAAAAAATTGAGTGCTTCATGTACCATAATAAATTCAGGCTCTTCATGCTGAATTTGCTTGAACTGAAGAAGGCCAACTCCACCTTTGCAAAGATTAATGAAGAAAATTAAATTAAACATACATAGCAAAAATCTTTCATTATTCTAGGACTAGGAAAAATTGCCTGCCTTATGATAAAACAAATGGAGAGTGAAATACTACATGAATATATAAGATGCTGAGCAATCAAAAAGCCATCACTCATTTTAATTACAAATCAAATAATAAATTGAGTGATAGACTTGTTGATTAGAGTTCAAAACCATGGCGAAAATTCCAGGCCACATCCGGCAAGTACATACATACATCTTATTAGGCATTTTGTTGTGTAGTATCGCTGAGTGTTTTAACAAGTTGTGCCGTATTTTGGCGAGCCTGTAAGGCAAGTCAAAATACAAACAACGAGTAAAAATTCTCAGCGATACTACACAACAAAATGTCTAATAAGAGATTTATTATTCAACATGCCAAATGCAAGCAAATTTTGTGGATATTTATTTACCGGGAATGTGTGATAGAAGTATGCGAAGTGGAACGGAATTGGCAAGGGAAATCCAGCTAACTAATTGGTCAATGCAGGAAACCGGTCAGGACCTCTGGAGTACAAATACCGTGTGATATTTGTACTCGTCTTAAGCGTTATTTGTACTCTGCGAAGTGCAGCTGGATAATAAAAGCAAATAGTTGCCATATTAGTACATGTAAGCATTGCCTTTACATACAGCAAGCAATCAGTTATCCCCAATTGAGTTGGTGTGTTTTTAAAATGGATGTGATAATAACTAATTGTCACTATGTCCATTACTGAACAAAAGTATTGTTTTATTAGCAGTTCATATTTGGCAGGGTTATTTGACATTTTCATATTACTTCATATTTGACAGAAGTGTGTGTGCTTTGATGACTTTATACCAATGAGGACACTTTGTGATGCTTGTCATAAGAAATTTGAATCTCATTAGCATCCAATCCTGGACATATCTGCAAGTCGTTCTTGTAAATAGAAACCTTCCAACTATTAAACTTTAGGTCTGAGTCTTGCCAGCAGGACAAAAACTTTGACCTCATGCCAGCACTTGCCTACAGACCAATTTCTCATGTGAAGCAAATTAAAGAATTTGAGCTATTACACCTAAAAACGTTTGAACAATACAGTATGTACTAAACTCAAACCAATGCAAGTATATGAGCACAATTAACTCTCTCAATTCTCTGATTTTCAGGGGGGAAAGTGCTGATGACATTATGTTTGGTTAATGACAGTAGATGGGAAAAGGAATCCCAAAAATATGCATTAAGTAATACATGTATATTTGGAAAATGTCAGAATGTCCTTAGAAACCTCTGGATGTCTTTAGATAAGAGTCTGCTTGTTTTCAAAAATTCTGACACTTCAAGGATGAAAATCATTGACAGGTACAGGTAAATAAGTGATCAACCTGAAGAAAATGTTTGTATGCCAAGTACAGACGAGAAACTATTTCTTTTGTGAGACATATATGTGTCTATGACCCAGAGTCTTTACAGCCTTGCAGAGTAAAATGGGACTCCCAGACAGAGGACATCACAAGACAATTCAAGAAGGCCAGACCCTTCATATTTGACTAAAAGTCTAATTAAAAATACATATTTTCATGAAGGACCATTCACCACTCCTCAAATGCTCTGGTTGACATGAAAGATAAGCTGAACACAAAATAACTTTAAATATCATTGTTTCTAAACAATAAAATCCATCTCACCTGATAGCACAATAAATACGTTGTAAATAAATATCAGTCCTAGATTAAATACTGATTTCCTAAAGTCAACAAAGAGACAATAATGTTATTGATAGTCACAACTGCATCATTATGCTTTTAGAGTACTCATTGTACATATGTACTTGAAATGTACAGTACAAGGAAGATAGAAATGGGGCTGTTTTCTTAAGGTGTGGGACTAGACTGAACTGACCTTGAGACTTACATTAAACTAGGAAGAACTTGCATTAAATATTTCACCATTTGTCTCATTAAACTCACCATAGAAATGGAATAAGGCAGTACATTACTGACAACTGGAATATAAGAACTGAAAGGACATATGCAACCAGAGAACTGTGAAAGAAAAAAACAGACAAGAATAAACTTTTAATTGGTACTAAACCTACATGTAAGATGCATAATGCTCAATGACAACATTGTTCCTTATACATTTACTGTAAATTGGTTGTCAAGAGTTCACTGTAGCCTGGCTTTATTTTACATCATAATTATTGTCAAGTACAAAATTTAATGTATTGTTGACATTAGTATTGTCTGTCTGTATTGATTGATGCATGACATGACCAGTAATTCAGCACAAAGTTAATAAACATTACCCAAATTTAAAAGAAAGAGTCATGCATTGAGGCCTCACTGTTAGTCCCCTGGTTAAGGTTTGCAAGGGAATAATTTGATCTGAGATCTTCATAAGGCCTCGTGATTGTATCACCAAACACAAACTTTTTAAAGTTAGTGTATAATGTTTTTTCTATAACTTATTTTACACCCTTAGTAGGTGTAGTTGTTTGAGAGGAATGCATCATACTACCTTTATTTATAATCAATAAAACTTAGTTTATATTAACACTTTAATTTCTTCAGAATGTAATATTTTGACATCTTAAGCCAGGTTGGTTTTCCACATTTCTCATACATTACTGCTCAGATATGTGACTGACATATAAGAAATTATTTAGACTCTCCAACTAATTTTTGACTGGCTAATCTATGCATGGGAAAACCAAAATAATGATGAGCAAAAACATGAAAACAAAAATGATGAACTACAGTGTACTGTAGTAAAAACAATGGGTGGAAATGTTGTAGTGATACTTGTATTTCTGGAGTCCCTGCAAATGTTCACTTTTTAATTGTACCATCGGATAGCTTTGCAATCATATTTGGAGACACCTGATACAAGTTATCAATGATACTGATTTGTAGCAAAATAAGCCCAGAGGTATTTTTGAGACCCTACCTTCGTTTAGTTCTTGAAGTGCTGTCTATAAGATACATAATCAAAATGCAGAAAATTGCCGATCCAAACAACCTGTGTCAAATAGTATACAAATTAGTTACCAAAAAATAATGTATTTCCCTTGCATTTGTAATAATTAAATTGAATAGTTCATGAAATATCAGCTCAGGGAATCTTCCTAAAATTAGAGAGGCAGACATCAACAGGGTTTGTGACAAGTCTACATGTAAATCAAGCTTTGATGACAGCTGTGAAAGTATATTTTTGATACATGTATGAATGGGGGACTGGAAAGTGGAAACACAATTTGCATGGTGAACTGTCTTTGTAAGGCAGACATCCTCAAGAACAGCTTTGGCTATTACCAGAAGCATATCATCTAGACTAGGGGACATGCCTCTGCCGTCACTAATATTATTGACAGAGATATATCCGCCTTACACAGAGTTCAGTTCATCAAATCAAATAAAAAAAGTGTTTGTTTGCGTCAACTTCTACAACTGCTGTCTCTACAGGGAGCCTGCTAAGAGACTGTTTTTTTATGTATTCAGTTTGGCAGTGAGGTCTAGAGGATACAAAAATGGAAATTGAATGACCACAATTATTCATTTCTTTTGTTTGTGTCCTCTAGGCCTCGCAATCAAGCTGAATTTTCAAATGGCTATTGGAGACACTATGTACACATACATTTCACCTCCAATGTAGAACAAAGGCACAGCACAGGGGAGGAAAACACAGGCAAACTTTGTGTTGTGTTGGCAAGGTCCAGGGAGGAATGTATCTCCTCCTCCTGTATCTCCTGCACCATGAAAGTCACGTAACTGAAACTAAAAATGTCAAGCATTGTGCCATTAGAGGGTAACATAGCTTAATATAATTCTTAGTTGCTATCATAGTTAATAAAGGGAAATGGTTATGAAACCAGACAAATTTTGGCTTTTTTAGCCTTGGTTATACAAGAAACACTTCACAAAAAATTTTGCTTACATAACTCATGCATAGTGTATAAGCACAAAACAAAAGACTGTGCATGGTCATGGACCTTTCAACATAAACCTTGGTATCTTTGTTTGCTTCTTTCATGTTTGCTGGGCTTCATAACCATTCCCCTCTAAAAACTATGTTTATATTAGTTACTAAACAATCAATAGTCCGGGTTGGTGTGATTATCGATTGTCATTGATTGTCACAGTCGTTTATGAGAAGTGATTGCTTCCAAGAGGTTCCAAATATAGTGATTTGGCTTGGAAACTTTTTGTGTTTTGGAAAACTGGTCACTGAGGAGAGGTGGTCGTGTATGAGAGGTTGTAGTTGCAACTGGAGGTTCGCCTGTGTACAGCTGATGAGTTAAGGCAGTAAACTAATTGATCAGGAAAAACTTAGCACAACCAATGATTCGTGAACACTTTTGTGTGATGTTCGATTAGTCACTGATTGGTCAATACTAATTGATGCCAATTAACTAGCGTGCGATTGCTATCGATTGATCAATTGCTTTTCCGATCATCGATTTTCATCGCTTGGTTAAGCTTAAGCTGCTTAAGCTTACGTTCTGCTCCATGCCATGAAGGCACCCTCTACAAAGAATTAATTAAAGCTTCATTATTAAACAATTTCGGGAAGTATATTTACTAAGATTCGAGCTAAAATACGTGTAAAACCTAGACTTCATTACCTTCGGCAAAAACTTTGCCATGAAAGATAGCTGAGAAATCTGTCACTTCATTTGTATGAGCTTAGCTTACCGTGTCTTCAGTCTGCTGTTGTTTGCAGATGTCAATGCCTTGACGTACAACACGAATTTGCCTGAGGTCTGTTCCGTCCATCCTTTTTAATGCTTTAAGGACACTGTGCTCGTGTTTAGTCGTGCAGAACGTATTCCTTATTTCTCATTCTAATTAAAGAAATGACACAAATAACTTGCTTTCAGGAGCAGCGTTCACGTTTACTTTTCACCTGTCCCGCCATATTGAAAATTGCGAGAGCACTGGGCAAAAAAAACACTAGCACCAGTTTCCTCTCTCATATCAGGCCCTGGAAATCTGATACCGGTGTCACACTGATCACGGGGATACCATACCCCCGTACCCAAATCCCTAGTGTTTTAGGTATCCCCAGTAGGGATACTTAAAAAGTGAAATGGCACTGCTTTCGCTTCCCTGGAAAAAATACCATAATTTTTATCCGTCAAGGTACCATTAAAGACTTGGCGGTTGCGGCCGGGCACGAGTTTCGAACGAGTTGTTTTACTTTTACCGGCGGGGCTAAAGTACAGGTCACATGTCACAGGTCACAGGTCACAATAAAAAGTACTTGTGAATTTGCGGTGAATTCATATTTGGTTCGTATCTATTTACTTTTTTTCAGTTTGTATTCTCTATTCATCCCTACTAACCCGATGATGTCGTCCTATTTCTCTACGATTCCAAGTATGAGATTTCAAAGTCCTTGAAATCCGCATTTATCAAGATTCTTTAACCCTACTTGTTCTAGTAATAATGCTTTGCTAATGGTTTACTGGGACGTTACTAATGGTCTCTAATAGCCCTGATATCCACCCTACCCCGGATTAGTAATCGAGCACATGGCCGCAAAGATGACAGAGTATGAGGTGAGTTGCCGCTCTCTTTTTGTTTTTTTTTTTTAAGGATCTTGTCCTTTTGTTACCATTCTTTATCCACATAAAGCTATCGGTTAGTGAAATAGCATCGTGTGCGTTTTACTACCACGCGATCAGATCATGTACGCGCGTCTTTTATGAAAAAAGACTGTTTTCTTCATTGCGATTAAGCGCCAAGATGTTGATCGAGTCTTATTGAAATAGTGACTCAAGGTGCGTCAAAAGTGACTATATTTCTTAGTCTGTTAACTATTCTTTTAACCCTTACGATACATTGAAAATCCCTAAATGGCATTCCATCGGTATATGAGAAAAATTAATGTAAACGGTGTGCGAAAGAAGCATGGACAGTTTAAAAAAAGTACTCGGGTGTTTTTGTTTTATAATTTTAAATGATCCTAATGTGTAGGTATGTCGATTTCACGTAAGAGTCAAAATTAAACCTCTGGTACACAGTAACACAACACTGTATTATTTATTTTGCTAGCTTGAAATTAAAGATGGAAACACCACTATTTGAAATCATCGTGGAAGAAAACAATTTTATATGACGTAGATTAACTTTCATAGAGTTCAGTGCTTAAAGAACTGACAAAGTATCCATTATCTAAATTTAAAATACGGTCAAATTTTTTATGATTGTCCAAAGGGTCCATCCCTTATAAAAACCACCAACTTGAGAAACGTGAACAGCAACACAAGAAAAGCTTAAAGTCCAACATTTAGGCTAAAATAGTTCTTTAAAATCTTAGAGAAATAGGACGACATCATCAAGTTAGTGGGTTAATACGAAACAAAGAGATACGAACCAAATACGAACTCACCGCAAATGTGTTTAATAATGAAGCTTTAATTAATTCTTTGTAGAGGGTGCCTTCATGGCATGGAGCAGAACGTAAGCTTAAGCAGCTTAAGCTTAACCAAGCGATGAAAATCGATGATCGGAAAAGCAATTGATCAATCGATAGCAATCGCACGCTAGTTAATTGGCATCAATTAGTATTGACCAATCAGTGACTAATCGAACATCACACAAAAGTGTTCACGAATCATTGGTTGTGCTAAGTTTTTCCTGATCAATTAGTTTACTGCCTTAACTCATCAGCTGTACACAGGCGAACCTCCAGTTGCAACTACAACCTCTCATACACGACCACCTCTCCTCAGTGACCAGTTTTCCAAAACACAAAAAGTTTCCAAGCCAAATCACTATATTTGGAACCTCTTGGAAGCAATCACTTCTCATAAACGACTGTGACAATCAATGACAATCGATAATCACACCAACCCGGACTATTGATTGTTTAGTAACTAATATAAACATAGTTTTTAGAGGGGAATGGTTATGAAGCCCAGCAAACATGAAAGAAGCAAACAAAGATACCAAGGTTTATGTTGAAAGGTCCATGACCATGCACAGTCTTTTGTTTTGTGCTTATACACTATGCATGAGTTATGTAAGCAAAATTTTTTGTGAAGTGTTTCTTGTATAACCAAGGCTAAAAAAGCCAAAATTTGTCTGGTTTCATAACCATTTCCCTTTATTAACTATGATAGCAACTAAGAATTATATTAAGCTATGTTACCCTCTAATGGCACAATGCTTGACATTTTTAGTTTCAGTTACGTGACTTTCATGGTGCAGGAGATACAGGAGGAGGAGATACATTCCTCCCTGGACCTTGCCAACACAACACAAAGTTTGCCTGTGTTTTCCTCCCCTGTGCTGTGCCTTTGTTCTACATTGGAGGTGAAATGTATGTGTACATAGTGTCTCCAATAGCCATTTGAAAATTCAGCTTGATTGCGAGGCCTAGAGGACACAAACAAAAGAAATGAATAATTGTGGTCATTCAATTTCCATTTTTGTATCCTCTAGACCTCACTGCCAAACTGAATACATAAAAAAACAGTCTCTTAGCAGGCTCCCTGTAGAGACAGCAGTTGTAGAAGTTGACGCAAACAAACACTTTTTTTATTTGATTTGATGAACTGAACTCTGTGTAAGGCGGATATATCTCTGTCAATAATATTAGTGACGGCAGAGGCATGTCCCCTAGTCTAGATGATATGCTTCTGGTAATAGCCAAAGCTGTTCTTGAGGATGTCTGCCTTACAAAGACAGTTCACCATGCAAATTGTGTTTCCACTTTCCAGTCCCCCATTCATACATGTATCAAAAATATACTTTCACAGCTGTCATCAAAGCTTGATTTACATGTAGACTTGTCACAAACCCTGTTGATGTCTGCCTCTCTAATTTTAGGAAGATTCCCTGAGCTGATATTTCATGAACTATTCAATTTAATTATTACAAATGCAAGGGAAATACATTATTTTTTGGTAACTAATTTGTATACTATTTGACACAGGTTGTTTGGATCGGCAATTTTCTGCATTTTGATTATGTATCTTATAGACAGCACTTCAAGAACTAAACGAAGGTAGGGTCTCAAAAATACCTCTGGGCTTATTTTTGCTACAAATCAGTATCATTGATAACTTGTATCAGGTGTCTCCAAATATGATTGCAAAGCTATCCGATGGTACAATTAAAAAGTGAACATTTGCAGGGACTCCAGAAATACAAGTATCACTACAACATTTCCACCCATTGTTTTTACTACAGTACACTGTAGTTCATCATTTTTGTTTTTCATGTTTTTGCTCATCATTATTTTGGTTTTCCCATGCATAGATTAGCCAGTCAAAAATTAGTTGGAGAGTCTAAATAATTTCTTATATGTCAGTCACATATCTGAGCAGTAATGTATGAGAAATGTGGAAAACCAACCTGGCTTAAGATGTCAAAATATTACATTCTGAAGAAATTAAAGTGTTAATATAAACTAAGTTTTATTGATTATAAATAAAGGTAGTATGATGCATTCCTCTCAAACAACTACACCTACTAAGGGTGTAAAATAAGTTATAGAAAAAACATTATACACTAACTTTAAAAAGTTTGTGTTTGGTGATACAATCACGAGGCCTTATGAAGATCTCAGATCAAATTATTCCCTTGCAAACCTTAACCAGGGGACTAACAGTGAGGCCTCAATGCATGACTCTTTCTTTTAAATTTGGGTAATGTTTATTAACTTTGTGCTGAATTACTGGTCATGTCATGCATCAATCAATACAGACAGACAATACTAATGTCAACAATACATTAAATTTTGTACTTGACAATAATTATGATGTAAAATAAAGCCAGGCTACAGTGAACTCTTGACAACCAATTTACAGTAAATGTATAAGGAACAATGTTGTCATTGAGCATTATGCATCTTACATGTAGGTTTAGTACCAATTAAAAGTTTATTCTTGTCTGTTTTTTTCTTTCACAGTTCTCTGGTTGCATATGTCCTTTCAGTTCTTATATTCCAGTTGTCAGTAATGTACTGCCTTATTCCATTTCTATGGTGAGTTTAATGAGACAAATGGTGAAATATTTAATGCAAGTTCTTCCTAGTTTAATGTAAGTCTCAAGGTCAGTTCAGTCTAGTCCCACACCTTAAGAAAACAGCCCCATTTCTATCTTCCTTGTACTGTACATTTCAAGTACATATGTACAATGAGTACTCTAAAAGCATAATGATGCAGTTGTGACTATCAATAACATTATTGTCTCTTTGTTGACTTTAGGAAATCAGTATTTAATCTAGGACTGATATTTATTTACAACGTATTTATTGTGCTATCAGGTGAGATGGATTTTATTGTTTAGAAACAATGATATTTAAAGTTATTTTGTGTTCAGCTTATCTTTCATGTCAACCAGAGCATTTGAGGAGTGGTGAATGGTCCTTCATGAAAATATGTATTTTTAATTAGACTTTTAGTCAAATATGAAGGGTCTGGCCTTCTTGAATTGTCTTGTGATGTCCTCTGTCTGGGAGTCCCATTTTACTCTGCAAGGCTGTAAAGACTCTGGGTCATAGACACATATATGTCTCACAAAAGAAATAGTTTCTCGTCTGTACTTGGCATACAAACATTTTCTTCAGGTTGATCACTTATTTACCTGTACCTGTCAATGATTTTCATCCTTGAAGTGTCAGAATTTTTGAAAACAAGCAGACTCTTATCTAAAGACATCCAGAGGTTTCTAAGGACATTCTGACATTTTCCAAATATACATGTATTACTTAATGCATATTTTTGGGATTCCTTTTCCCATCTACTGTCATTAACCAAACATAATGTCATCAGCACTTTCCCCCCTGAAAATCAGAGAATTGAGAGAGTTAATTGTGCTCATATACTTGCATTGGTTTGAGTTTAGTACATACTGTATTGTTCAAACGTTTTTAGGTGTAATAGCTCAAATTCTTTAATTTGCTTCACATGAGAAATTGGTCTGTAGGCAAGTGCTGGCATGAGGTCAAAGTTTTTGTCCTGCTGGCAAGACTCAGACCTAAAGTTTAATAGTTGGAAGGTTTCTATTTACAAGAACGACTTGCAGATATGTCCAGGATTGGATGCTAATGAGATTCAAATTTCTTATGACAAGCATCACAAAGTGTCCTCATTGGTATAAAGTCATCAAAGCACACACACTTCTGTCAAATATGAAGTAATATGAAAATGTCAAATAACCCTGCCAAATATGAACTGCTAATAAAACAATACTTTTGTTCAGTAATGGACATAGTGACAATTAGTTATTATCACATCCATTTTAAAAACACACCAACTCAATTGGGGATAACTGATTGCTTGCTGTATGTAAAGGCAATGCTTACATGTACTAATATGGCAACTATTTGCTTTTATTATCCAGCTGCACTTCGCAGAGTACAAATAACGCTTAAGACGAGTACAAATATCACACGGTATTTGTACTCCAGAGGTCCTGACCGGTTTCCTGCATTGACCAATTAGTTAGCTGGATTTCCCTTGCCAATTCCGTTCCACTTCGCATACTTCTATCACACATTCCCGGTAAATAAATATCCACAAAATTTGCTTGCATTTGGCATGTTGAATAATAAATCTCTTATTAGACATTTTGTTGTGTAGTATCGCTGAGAATTTTTACTCGTTGTTTGTATTTTGACTTGCCTTACAGGCTCGCCAAAATACGGCACAACTTGTTAAAACACTCAGCGATACTACACAACAAAATGCCTAATAAGATGTATGTATGTACTTGCCGGATGTGGCCTGGAATTTTCGCCATGGTTTTGAACTCTAATCAACAAGTCTATCACTCAATTTATTATTTGATTTGTAATTAAAATGAGTGATGGCTTTTTGATTGCTCAGCATCTTATATATTCATGTAGTATTTCACTCTCCATTTGTTTTATCATAAGGCAGGCAATTTTTCCTAGTCCTAGAATAATGAAAGATTTTTGCTATGTATGTTTAATTTAATTTTCTTCATTAATCTTTGCAAAGGTGGAGTTGGCCTTCTTCAGTTCAAGCAAATTCAGCATGAAGAGCCTGAATTTATTATGGTACATGAAGCACTCAATTTTTTAACATGTATAAAGTATCAGTATACCCCAAAATTGACTATTAATTTTTTGAAAATTGCAATTTTTCATTTTAATTAAAAGAATTCTCTGGAAAAAAAACATTGATTCTAAGCCAAGTTATAGCCGAAAAATGTTTCTCTGCATTAATTTCCTCTAATAATTGGTAAATGTTAGTGCTTTGTTAAATTGTTACATCACAATAATTAAACGCTTGTGTGTGGTAGTCAGCAAGCTGTTCTGAGTTTTGTCCATTGTTAGATTGTTGATTTAAGTATATTAAATATGTTGTCAAAGAAGCACAAACACTCATGTTCCTTTGCAAGTGGGAAGAAAACACCACAGAGGAAAAAGTCAGGGAGAAAAAGGTTTTAAAATTGGGGTGATGCATTATTTGGCTAGCGATTAAGATTCCTGCTTTAGGAAGAAGTTGCTTGCACTGGACGAGGTGAATTTTCAATGTTTTCCCCTGAAATTTTTCTAGAGAATGTTGCCCAATAACCAGGCAAAAAAACTTTTTGCTTCTTTCAAAAGTGATTGACTAATTTTTAGTGAAGAGAATGCAAGTTTTATCAACTCTCAAAGCTTAACTGTAACCAACCAGAAACAAACTTGATTAGTGAACCTCTTTACTTTTTGATAAATAGGGCACTATATTCGAAAAGCTGTCAACGAATGGTCATTTGGGGTATACTGATACCTTTTTGAAGAATTTTTAATTACAGTAATGTCTATTACATTATATTGTGATTGGCAAACATTCTCCAACAGACATTCCCTTATTAAGCCTCTTAGGTAACATTTATTTTATTTTTGAACAACTTTCTTTAATATTGCTACTTTCAATAACAGACATATTGTTTGAATGAAACAATTAAAAGTCAATATGGGTTGCATTACATGTACATTGCATGTTTTGCTATTGAGACTTGATAGTTCAGGAATATCTTTGATAATTTTGAAATCTTATGATCTCTTTGTACAGAATGTGGAGTATATTTTATATATTAGCTATCCAATAGTTGGTCAACTGACATTGACATCTGTGTCAGGAAATGTGTTCAGCTGGTCTGTGGCACCCTTCTTCTGTATTATATTTGGGTAGGTAGATATGATTCACTTGAAACAACTATTTTCTAACTTTTAGAAAACAGCCCTTAGAAAAGAGGCACGCTGATCAACAACAACAACTTTATTAAACCAAATAATAATAGTTAATGGATGGCCTACCCCGCAAATAGCTAAGCTAATCGAGGCGGGGCAAGCCAAATACAAGAACACACCTATTAAAAGACAAACTTACACAACAGCAGTTAGTTCAACAAATTAAAGGTACAGATTACAAAAAGACTTATTATTGACAAATATCTATTAGCTAATAATTAAAGACTGCAAAACTCACACGCAGCCCAAGCTCTCTTTATGAACCACACAAGGAACACAATATGGCATCGAATTATAAGGGTTTGTATGGGATTTTCTACAAAATATCCACGGAGGTAGCAAAAGTGGAAATATTCAACAAAAAATGGCTTACCTTGGTTTGCTCCTGGTGTCGTTATTTTACCGATTTAACTTGATTTAAGCGACTTTTTGGAATCCTGGTTTTCTCTTCATAAAGAGGAGACAAGGCAAAACACTCCCCTCTGGACAGCCTGCCGAACGAAGTCAAAAATCCCAGGCTAAAATGTACCCACGGCCACAAATCCACCGCAGAATTCAAGGGCAAAGGTTGATCTTTCATTTCAATTCTCAAGCCACACAATCACAGCCCTGAGATCGACGTCAGGCGCTCTTTGTGTCCCCAGTGAAACGATAAAACGATGGTAGGCATCCGTGTACGTTTTAAAACACGACACAACGACTGTTGAAATCGGCTTGGTGACCCTGTCATGTTGGCAAACCAAGACTCGTGAGGATGGTAAATAGAATAGACAGGCCAAACATGAGTCCTACGGTTCATGCCATTTGCATGTTTGCCGTTTATTTTTTGGTCTTTCGACCTTTTTGTCGCTTCACTCTTGTTTATGAAGGGCATTTCGTATTGTGTTATAAGGAGAAAATCCCATACAAACCCTTATAATTCGATGCCATATTGTGTTCCTTGTGTGGTTCATAAAGAGAGCTTGGGCTGCCTGTGCGCTGATTAGTCAAAGTTGTGTTTTCCATAACTCTATTTACCTTTTGATGATCAAAGTGAATAAGTTGCCTTCTTTCTTTTTGGCACGGTGTTTTCTAAAAGAAATAGAAAACATCTTCTCTGTGTTTCTATCGAGTTATAGACTGAAGCACTTGTGAAAGTTTAGGAGAACTCAGAAAAAGCTGTGGAAACACTCACCTGCAGCTCATGTTCACACGGCATTTCTCATTCTTCCAAACTTCCACTCTTGTTTCTATTTAACAATTAGACCACGAGCCCGAGTTACGAGCAGATAGTCAACGAGGCGCAGCCGAGTTGACTATCTCTCGTAGAAAACGAGGGCGAGTAGTCTAATTGTTTTAGTATAAATTTACCGTAGTCTCATTGCATAAAAAGAAAAAAAAGTCAAGTAACGCGTAGAAAAGAACTGTTTTATTATGTTACATCAGGTTCAAACGTGATGCGCGATGTGCACTGATGCGTAACTGTTGACTATCAGCAGATAGTCGACGGTGATATAGCCAATCAAATTCACGGATTCACAATAGACTACGGTAAATTTATACTAATTACATGTAACAATTAGATTATTTGCTCTCGATTTCTATGAGGTGATAGTTGATAAGGCCGAAGGCCAAATCAACTATCGCCTCATAGAAATCGAGAGCGAATAATCTAATTGTTTTAGTAGAATGCTAACTGAAATTAAGGCAAATAAACGGTTTGCAATAATTTTCCTACGCCATTATTGAACTTTACCATTAAAACAAAGTTGCACTTATCAAACTGTCCTTGGCAAGTTTGCAGTTGTTTATGCGCATACCTGCTTTTTCAATATTTTCGAGTGTTTAGAATTAGGAAACCGTAAATGTGCTTCTTTTAGTCTTCTCAGGAAAATAATTACCCATTTACATCTAAAATTCCTTCCAAAACTTTGGAAAAACTATAAAAACATCACATTTCGTGGATGGACCAGCAGCCACTGCACTCTAATGCCTGTTA
>JAHPZR010053157.1:17500-20504 GCA_019787425.1 Platygyra sinensis | reverse complement strand
AATGCACTCTAACGCAGAAAAACGTGTGCGCATGTTTAACCCTTCGCGTTAAGAACATTCATTCGATGTTCGCTTGGTTCTGAGCGGTACTGTACAGGTGTAATTTTAATAAATGAAAATGCAATTCTCGTTGCTAATTCTTGCAGGTAATTTTAAGTCATTAATAATTGCCAAAAATTAGATTCTTTAAAAAAAATTATCTCCCAATTTTGATCATCTGTTTCCATGCCCTTCTATCTTTTAGTCATTTGGAAATGTACAACTTGGATTTTGTTTTTCATGTACAGGTCATGGCAACTTTGGTTCTGTTCTCAAGGGAGAATACACCAAAGAAGATGGAGAGAAGATTCCAGTGGCTGTCAAGAAACTTAAATCTGAAGAAATGAATAATCCAAAGGTACATGTTAACTGCAGGCTGCTGCATAGATAATATGCCAGTCAGAATAGGTTTAAAGTTGCTACAAATATACGCTAAGCCTTACATCTGAGTGCTCATCTGTAACAGGCAATAGCTATAGTAATTATGTTTTTAAAAATGGTTTATTTCCGCAGCACACTAGCCGATTTTTTGTCGGCAACAAAAAATCTTCACTTGTCGGCTAGTGTGCGGTGAATTCAGACAAGTGTGACAAGATTGGGACTTGTCGGCCGATATCTGACAGTGCTAGATCTCAAAACATCTTGTCGGCCTTGTCAGCTAGTATGCAGTGAACCAAGACAATTTGTTGGGGCTCACGCGTACCTCAACCAATGAGAAATTGCCATGAGAGTCACATGACCAAGTGGCCATTGGTGGTGAAAGGGTTAATGTAGCACTATGCATTATTTTAGATTATTTTTGTTGAAAATGAGCTCTTCTTTTCTTTGTTTTGTTCCAGTCTGAAATTTTGCATGAAGCTGAAGTCATGATGAAGTTGGACCACCAAAATATCGTCAGGATAATAGGTATACATGTATATATGTGCCGTAATACTCCAGTTTATAATATCAATGTGGTAATATACTTGATCTGGTTTAAGCTGTGGATTCTGTAAGTGAATACAGCACCGTAGAAACATTAAATTTATGGGCTTGGAATCTAAAACAGTTCTGGCACGCCTTTTGACTGGGTAGAGAAACACTCATAAAGCTCTTCTTGAGCACAAGGTATGTATGATAGCGCAGTTCTGGCCCAAGAGAGCACAGCGTTGTGTGTGAGAGAGGACAAACGTGGATTAAAGGTCTCAACGCTTTTGTGCAAAATGGAGAGAAGAGAGAAAAGTTATTTGTGCAGCATCTACGAAACGTACATGTAGTTGTGCAAGAAGACCTGGAAGGGACATGGTTTATTTTAATAAATGCAATTCATGATTTTTGGATTGAATATCTGTGATAGGAATTTGCCAAGATCCTGTTATGATGTTAGTGATGGAACTTGCACCAGAGGGGCCACTCCATAAGTACCTCAAGAAACACAAGTAAGCTTAAATACAATGCATTAGTATCGTACATGTATAGTAAAGGTATTAAGGTACATGTAAGGGGCGCCACCAGGCCGGAGCTTATCCCAGTTTCTGTAGCATGAAGCGACTAGGAGTATTTCTACTCCCCCCTGGATGGGATGCTAGTCCATCACAGGGTTACCCCCAGCATTAATTTTGCCAGTACCCATTTGTACACCTGTGTGGAGAGACAAACTGTGTCACTTCACTTCACACTAACCGTGCCTCCCTTTCTACAATACCAAACTGTAATTTTCAAAGGTACTATAACAGGTCTGTGACATTTATTACTCAATTGCTGTGCAAGTGCCCTCAACGAACAGAAAAATAATGAGATGCAAAGTGTTGTGGGTAATTGCCGTGGACAAGGAGTTGTTTTTTTTTCTTTTCATAACCAGAGAGTTTAATCGATCTTGGTTGCTCGAGGAGTACAGGTTGTATGCTAACTTTTGCACCATCTGCTTGTCAAATAACTGAGCAGTGTTTCACTGCCATCTACTTATTCGTTTTTAGATGAACGACACTGTATGTGGCGACTGTAAGCGAGAAAGATAACTGAACAATTCCACGCTACGATTGGCTACCCGACTGGGCAAGATGGTGCTGTCTTGCCTGTTTGGGATTACCCGTTGTGTCCCAGAAGAGAATAAACAGTGTTCGATCTTTTTCCATATCATAAGATGGCTGGATATGGGCTTTGTTCTTTTTGCGTGTCCATGGACTTCGACTCCGTCGCAGACCTTAAACACGTAAAAAAATTGGCCAATATCCAGCCATTTTGACTGAGCAGGCTCGATCAGTAACCTAGTTATACATACTGTGTATACATATTGTGTATCCTGATTCTTCTTTGTCCTTTTTCCATTTCCAGGTCTCTGCCAATGTTCAAAATTTTCATCATTATGTTGCAAGTTGCCGAGGTAAAGAGCTTCCTTCATCAGTGACCAAAATATTGTTTTACATGTAATACACCGTATCTGTCTAAATTTGTAAAATTAAAGTGAATTGTGTTGTAAGCGATCATATCTGAACTCAACCAAAACGTTGGTGTGGTTGCCAAGTAGTTATTTAAAAATAGCTGATACATGTAGTTTCATTTTTTTTGCACAGGGAATGCAGTATCTTGAAAACATGCAGTTTGTACACAGGGACCTTGCCGCCAGAAATATCTTAGTTGTGAATGAGGACTTTGTCAAAATCAGTGACTTTGGAATGTCACGTGCCATGGGAGCTGGAAGTGACTACTATAAGGTACGTCGGAAGACAAATTCTCCATACTTGATTTCCTGTTTCTGTTTAAAATGGTAGGAAGAATTTGTTTTGTTTTGTTTTTTTTTCACAAACGAAGAGCCACCATGTGGAAGTGTTGTGTAATAAACCTTGTATTATTATTATTATTATTATTATTATTATTATTATTATTATTATTATTATTATTATTATTATTATTATTATTATGTTATCTTCATTAAGGCAAGCCTCGCTTCCTTTAGTGATCAGTCATTTGATTCTCGTGACTAGCA
>JAHPZR010053157.1:0-12500 GCA_019787425.1 Platygyra sinensis | reverse complement strand
TGAAGTGCTTTCGTAACCGTCCACCTGACTCTAAAATTTGTCGTCGGCTGCCTTCGTTGAACCGACTTTGTAACTTTTCGTTCAGGAAGGTATGAAAATTGATGTAAACACGCAACTCTTATTTGGTTAAAAAGCTTCAGGACGGTATAGTTTTGTTCAATAGCTATATATTAATTAAGAACAAGAAATAGACCTTTTTCGCTTGTACATTTTGTTTTCCCAATACAGATCATGTGATGATACTCGGGAGATTTGATCCTTTGTTTTGTTCATTAAAAAGAGTACATGCAGACATATTCATGCTTGCATGTCACCTTTTTAATGAACAGAACAAAAGATCAAATCTCCTGAGTATCATCACATGATCTGTATTGGGAAAACAAAATGTACAAGCGAAAAAGGTCTATTGTAGAATTTGAATGAAATTATTGCAGTAGTGAAAAGTTACAATTAGGAATTTGTATATTTTTATAGATGATATAATTTTGTAGGCTGCTGTTATTAAAAAGATACTTTACAGACAGTATTCTGTTCCAAGAAATAGGCTGTCTGTGTTACCAGCGCCGTAGCTAGTAACAGGCCAACCGAGGCATTTGCCTCGGTCATTTCTTTGGCTTTTGTTGTTTATAGTACCTAATACCTAGGAAGAGAACTCAACCATGGACTGATTGCCTCAGTCATAAGTTATTCATAGACATTGCCTCAGTCAAAACTTTTTCTGGCTACGGCCCTGGTTACCAATCATAATCAGGAACTACGTGTGAACTCGTAATGATATACAGAACTTATTAACTTGAATTCTGAATGGTCGAGTGACCAGAAAACTACTGTAGAGAATTCAACAATAATTTGCGATAATCGTTAACAAGCTGTAAATAAGTCATTGTATAACTTTGAGACTTAAATTAGGAATATTAATTAATAAGCCAAGAACTTTGACAAAATATAATGATCGATAATAAAATAGCTTTTGTAAAGTTTTCGTTGTTGTATTTTCGTTTTTCTTGCCATGTTCACACCTTGATGCTTATACCATCGCTGTCAAATGAAACATTGCAGAATACTTGCTGGTAGTGTTTCATTCATGAGTTACTACTGACATTCGGGGAGCAGGGGTGGCGCAGTGGTGAGAGCGCTAGCCTCCCACCAGTGTGTCCCGGGTTTGATACCTGGACCCGCCGTCATATGTGGGTTGAGTTTGTTGGTTCTCTGCTCCGCTCCGAGAAGTTTCTCTCCGGGAAGTCCGGTTTTCCCCTCTCCCTTAAATCCAACATTTGTTTTGATTTCATTTGATTTCATTTCATTTAGGCTCCCCAATTAGTAGTGTCTGCGCTCAGCTAGTAAATTTGAGACTTAAATAAAGTGATTATTATTATTTATTATTATTCCAAATCCACAATGACCTCCTTGCAATTTTGAGTGACGCATTGGTTCAAATTTTCACTGCGACCTAAAATATTCCTTAGAAGGCGTTATTTTTGACCACAATATGTTTTCCTAAGAAAGAAAGACAAATGAAACTGCATAATTTGCTTTCCATCTATTTAAACTCTAACACTTGTAAGTATTT
The DNA here is from genome assembly GCA_019787425.1 of Platygyra sinensis. Taxonomy (NCBI): domain Eukaryota; kingdom Metazoa; phylum Cnidaria; class Anthozoa; order Scleractinia; family Merulinidae; genus Platygyra; species Platygyra sinensis. Next base: position 10,930 of record JAHPZR010053157.1, on the reverse strand, counting down.
ATCACTTGACAATGGAGTTACGATGACTCCGAAACGTCGTGAAAATATAAATCTAGTCAGTTTCATTTGTCTCTCTTTCTTAGTTATAAGTTTTTCTAAGCAACTGCTCATAAAATATGTTTTCCGAGACTGAATATGCTGAAAGGAAAGCGAACATTTTGGCGGGAAACGCTCAAGGAATTGTTCCTATCGCGACGATGTAGGGACTTCAAAGCGAATTGCAAAATTTAGCCCACGGAAGTAGATTTTGCTTACCAAAGTGAGCCTGTTTCAAGCGGTCAATTGGAAGCGGACAGCGCGAAAAAATGGGGCGAGCGAAAGATGGAGCTTTAGGACTAGGCGCGAAAAACGTTCCATGTTGCGCTTCTTCCCGCCCCCCTCCCCCCCCCCCCCCCCCCGCTTTTTTTCTTTGTTCCCTTTTTTTTTGGTTGGCTGTTTTTCGCTATCCTCGGAGACCCAGGGGCGGTTAGTTGGGGCGATTTATTTCCTCTCGCCCCAACTAACCGATCCTGGGTCTCCGAGGAGGGTTTTTCGCGCGCCCACTAACCAAATGCCCCGGAAAAAAGGTCATATCAGAATAGACCCAAATGTTTCTTAGACTGGTATGCAATACTTAAATACTGACCTAAAAGAAATTTAGAGATTGAACGAAAAGAGAGCATTTTCTAAATATCATAACCGGTACCTAGCGTAGCAAAGGACGACGGTAAGGCTAATATCCATGCCTCTCTGAGAAAAACCAATAAGTCTGTATTTCACTTTTGTTTTCTTTCTGAAGCAACCTTTCAGTATTTTGCTTTCCAGAAAACAATAAAACGAAATTTTACTCTGCAAGTATCCGAGGAAACGGCGACAAGTATTGTTCTCAATGGCTGCTTTTGGCAACACTACAGTCGATTTCAAGTTAGCGGTATAGATGGAGAGCAAGAGAGTCTTCTGGAGTCTGTTATAATTCTGATGATTGCACTGGTCATCACTTAGCTATGATAATTTAAGATTAAATCTAATTTTAGGACATATATAGCGAAGATATTTGTTTACAAACATTGTTTTTGTTATTTAAATGTTGAAAACGTTAAACAAAAGAATTCTTTGTTTCACTAGCCAATAGTTCTCTGGTTGGCATATTAATAACAATAGGTGACGTCACTGATATCTTTGCTATAATGAGGGTCATGAAGGGGTAAAATGGGAGCTGGGATTTGCCTTTTTTGGAGGCTGGGAAATGGGATTTTGTGCACTGGGACTGGGATTCATGAAACAAAAACAATAGAAAAATGGGAATGGGATTTCAATTTGAGCAACACAGGCTGGGATTGTGGGATTTGAGCTGGGATTTGAAAAAAACAATTTTCTGGGAAATGGGATTAGGACCCCCCTTCATGACCCTCTATAATTCCTCTGAAATGGCTCATGCACTTGTCATATTTCAAAGGGTTAAGTCTAGCTAAGACGATTTTCTTCGTCCTGACAGCCATTTCTTTCTTCTTTCATTTCAGCTATACTATAGAGTTAAAGACATAAGTAAGAAACTAATCCACTTAACTGGAGCACCTGCAAAGCGTCTTATTTCACCGGATCAGTAGAACTTCGCACAACTACATGATCAATTCAACTAAGCGCACATGTCTTCCCAACCTTGTTCCCAGGGCCTTTTCCCTGGTTTGGGGGCGGGGTGGGAAAAAGCAGGGAAAAGGCCCTAAGAACGAGGTTGATGTCTTCCGATCTTGGAACTGCCAAAAGTCAGCAAAGTAAAACGGTTTCTCCTGTTCTAGGACGGAGCTATGTCACGGTTTGTGCATCTTGAAAAATTTAGCCTAAATTTTTCAAGTTTGTCGTTTGTAATCCGCGTGTTAATCTTCTATTAACTCTTTGGTGCTTTTCTTGTTTCTATTATTTTCAGGTTTCCTTCAATTGAAAGGTAGTTTTGACTCCTCTAAATACTGTCCTGAGAATCCAATTAGATTATTTTTTGCCTTATTATTCTACAGAACTATCTCCTTTCCAGTGAACTGACGATGCTTTGCCATCACTTCCTCCACTTCGACCACCACTGCTCGATCTGCTGCTGCTATTACTGCCTCGCTCCTCGCGATCCTCCCCCCTTTTCACCCGTGGTTTACTGGAGTCCTCTTTGGTTTTATTTGATGAACTCCCGGGGGGAGAACTGTTATCGGAACTCTCTTCGTTCTTAGTTTTCTTCTCTTGCATTGCTGTTGAGCAGACCATGGTAAAATAACGAAAAATTAATATGGAAACTTGAAAACCATTTATCGCTGCAACGTGACTTATCTTTCAAAACCACCCAACCGAAATTTTTTCAATAAAGAATAAACAAAGCTCCAAAGAATATATTGTCTACAGAAGCTTAAAGCCTTGGCCAACCGTAGTCGCAAGTAGAGGCAAGTTGAAAACTTGGGTATACTTGCGACTCCGTTAGGCCAGGCCTTGCGTGCACTTGCGTTGACTTGCGATGACTTGCAAGCGCTCCCTTTGGTCGAGATCAAATTTGCACGCAAGTCGACTCAAGTTTTCGCCGTTTGGCCACCCAACCCAAGTCAACGCAAGTTGAGTGACGTCCATTAACCTATTTTTAGCCAGTGAAATAGAAGATAGTCTGCTTTAAAACTTTTTTTTGTGTGTGCGATTTGCGTGTACTTGCGAGGAAACTTGCGAGTCCGTTTGGCCACCCAACGCAAGTCTGTACGTAAGTTCAACTTGCGTTCACTTGCAGGTCCGTTTGACCAGGGCTTCAGAAACTGCTGTCAAACCCATCAATAAAAGCCCTGATTATGACAACAAAACTATATGCAATCTGTTATTCTGATGGGCGTTGTTCCTTTGGTATTCAACAGGTCTTTTGAAGCTAAGGCCGTTGGCCTTTTGCAACAGTTGAAACTTGGTCACGCGACCGATAATTTCTAAACTCTTTGCTGCCTCTATATGAAATACAGAATACTGGAAAGAGCATGTTTTTCTTAGCCAGGACACTTATTTTTAGTCGTATGTCTAGTAAGGTTGAAAGTTAATGACGATTTAAATATTGAGGAAATAAGGTTTTGAAGCTTTGTCGTCGAGAAACCTTTCCCGTTATTGAACTATTGAAGATATAAAGAGGAGTAAAATATTAGGAAGAACTGAAAATCCTAGGTTCTTGCTATATAGGCGGCAATCTGGCATTTTATCGCAGTTTAATCTAACTTATTGTGTTCCCACTGTTCATATTTCCTTGCTCTACTAGTCAAAAATGTCACTTCCAGTCAGATCTTGACACGTGCAACTTTCTGACCAAGAACGATTAAAATTTTTACAAACTCCGAGTAAAACGGCAAATACTGGCAAACAAATGATCTCATTTATGGTCATTGTTCTTTGTCAATCAATTTGCTTTCTCCAGATGTGTTTTATCTCAGCACTACCAAACGTAAGTTTCCACAATTCTCCAGTTCATTCTTTTAGTAATCCGTCCTTCTACTCCCATCATGTTTTTTTAGTGTTAACTCAACGAGATGGAGGCTTACCCGATAACCTTGCGGTTCTATAAGCCCCTATGTACAAACTATATTTCATTGTCATCTTTAATTGTTATATATGCACTTTTCTCTTCTTTTTTATGCTAATATTGTAATTTCAAAATGTAGTGCAAAAAAAAGTGAAGTGAAGTGAAGTGAAATGGAAACTTAATAAAACAATTTACCCTGCGCGCATTAGTTTTGAGCATGTAGCATTTTGCATTCAGACGTTTGAACGTATTGAGATTTTAAGTTTGTCAATTGCAAACTCCATGTGTATCCCGGAATAAATGAAACTAAAATAACATTTTTAACTTCACTGCAAATTAAAAGAACGTCGATATTTTAGCTGAAGCTACTGAGACATCTTATTATTTGCATTATTTGCTCAAAAACTGTTCTTCAAATTTTTCTTGAGACTAGATATGAGTTGGCTTTGAAGTAAGTCACAGAGAACCTGTTTTAACCGGATACCCATAGCAACCTCACAGTGGAGCGGGAAGTTGATTTGCTTAATAAACCTGGAAGGGGTGTCTTCTACACAAAATATTGGGAAAAATTTTGGAACTTTAAGTTCGGGGTCCACTTCAAACAGGGAGTCGCGCATTATATGTTTCTGCTTAATACAGGTTTTGTTGTACTGATCTCAAATACATTAATTTATTCTCTATAGGTGAATGTTACGACATGTACTCTATCTTTAATTTCCACGAGCAATGAGAGCAAAATAAAGTTTTTTGCAAAGGCATGATGTTCTAAAGATTTAGACCCTTTTCGACCTCGACTGACTTGAAAAAAGTGTTTAATTTCTGAAAAAAAATCGTCACAAATAAAAGTGTACGATTAACATAAGAACAAAAAACGTCAACATACGAAACGTCAAATGCGCGTCTGAATGCAAATTCGAGAAGACTCACAAATCGCGATTCTGAGACGAACTTTTTCCTTTGAAATGCATCAAAGTATTGTTTCGTTTTGTTGGCTAAAATTGTACATCATTTGCGATCACCACGTTTTAGCATACTCTCTTAATGTCCTCTGTAGAGAATTTCAATTTATCTAGAGTTTAATACGCTGTAAATATCTCTACTTCATAACAGACATTAAATATTAATTGCTCCCGACAACCTGTCAAGGCTGAATGCGATTCAACTATATACAAAACTACGTAATTTGCATAAATATTCGCGTAAAATCTTTCGCATAAACCTCACGTATTTTTGAACTTACCTAGTTTATATTTAAGACACGCCACCAATTTTTCATAGTAGTTGATACTTTCTCGGATATTCCCCAGCAAATGGTAAATATTTCCTAAGCTTGCACAAGCCTTGCTTTCGCCGTCCAAATCTTTTAACTCTTTAGCTACATGAAGTCTTCTCTGATGACAATACACTGCTTGGTCAAAGTCATTTCTCTGCTCGAGAATATTTCCGAGGTTGTTTAAGAGTTTCGCTTCCCCGACCTTGTCTTGCAGTTCCTTTACAAGTCTGAGTCCTTCCTCGTAACATTCGACAGCTCTGTCTAAGTCTCCAATGCGTCGATACGTGCAACCTAAGTTGCAATACGCTCTCTTTTCGGCGCGCTTATTTTGGACTGCCTTGGCCAAGTTAAGATGCTTTTCATGACAGCTTCTCGCCTCGGCAAACTTTGAAGCTTTGTAATATAATATTCCCAAATTGCTCAGAGATTCCCCTTCGTTCACTTTGTCCTTCGCTTTGTTATACGCGCGAATCTTTCGCTCAAAATGTTTCACTTGTTCGCTAAATGATCTGCTATGCTCACCATTGACTGCCTCGCTGTGTCGCTTTTCCAGCGCTGGTTTCTCTCCCACTATTAGCGGAATGTCGCCATCTTTTGGTGGTTTAAGAGGTTCGAGCACCTCGTCGGCCTTTTTCTCGTTCATTCAGAGATGGAAATCTCAAAACGTACCGACTCAGTTTGAGAATAAACGCGTTCTACAATATTGCACGCGAACTGTGTTAAGCTTACCCAAACTCTTCTGTGGTTTGTGGCGAACTGCCAAATTTATTTAGTAATAATGTAAATCCACACGATAATATATTCCTTCCGTTGCCGAGTCAGACACTTAATGATATGAAATCATTGATATGATTGTGAAACACGATCTGATTCTCTTTGTCCAAGTGTGATTTGAGTTCTGCTTACGTAGACACTCCGTTGGCGAAAGCAACACTACTTTTAAGACAGAAAAGGCAATTGTTTTTGTTTTATTTTTAAAAGCCAAACTTGTGCCATTGCTAAACATTAAATTTGTTTTCACCAATCAGATTTAACTAAAATATTGGTGCGCGCGCCTATAGCTTTGAATTTTGCGCAATTAGAAAAAAAAATCAATTTGACATAATAAAAAAATTCTAAATTTAAACTATAACGCTGGCAATTTTTAGACATACTCTAATGACATCCGCTGTAAAATTGTAGTCCAGAAGATCCTGAAACAATTTCACAAGGATTTTCAAGTTCGTTTTACGTAATTCCTCTTAATCCTCCAAACTCTTAATCATCTTTGTTGGTGTTTTATGGTTTATTCTTTTGTGTTTTTCCTTTAAAGAATAACAATCTATCGAAAAATAGGTTACTTAATCTTTCACCAGACTTTGTTGTCGATGTGGTTTGTTTTGGTATACCCTTACCACGGCTTTGAAAACTAAAATATATTTTTGTCATCAGACTTTAGTTAGTCATTTGCCGTTTCGTGACAAATAGGAAAAGCGCTGTTTGGAAAAAAATTCAAAGCGATTGTATCCAATCAATTTTCCAAATGAAAACTAACATGTTTTGCTAATTATATCACTTGACTTTTTTTGAAAAATAGTCTTATTAAACTAAATTGCGGCTAGACTATCTCTTTCTACACTCGACCTAGATTATCTTTTCAGGACAACGCGCACAAACAACAAACTTCGATTCTATGAAAACACCTTTTATTTACAATAATTATTCCAGCGAAAATATGATCTTTGATGGGCAAACGGGTTTTCAACCCTCTGCCAAATTTTGTTTAAAATATGAAAACTGATATAAGAAAAATCATCTGTATGCTTCTTACACTTAAAGATATTGAATGCAATAAATAGAGACATTGACCAGTATAACTTATATGTATAACTGTCAGTGTTCATAATATATATTGACTACTTTTGCTCACATCACTCGAACGAAGGCGCGTCCTGTTCATCAACCTCGTTTTCACGATGTATCTTCACGCCTGAGAACGAGGTTTGGAAGTGATTGCCGGAATGAAGTTGCTGTCCGTCATGCAATCTCCCTCGTCACGCAACAACACAAAACAAGGCAAAGACTTGTCCGCCACTCAAGAGTTGTCAGAGGTAATAGCACTAAATATTTATCTATATTGTCATAATTTATCACACAGCAATATTCTCCGGGTTTGCTAAAGTTGCCAGGCTTTTCTGCGATTTGGTGAGAGTAAGGTTGATCTTCTTTTCCATCAAATCTTGGCGTATTTGTTTCAGTTCCTTTTGGGCGGCGTCACGATTCTGTAAAGAAGAAGAATAGTGTAAATCAGAGTGTTTCCAAATTACCACGAATCGCATTTATTCTGATCCACGTCCGTCTGACCAGCTCTGTAAATGTTTCGCTGAAACTTTAAGCTCTCAGTCAATCACGTGCAAAATGAATGCGTGTTTGGTTCATGCCTCGTTTTTTTTCCCCGCGCTTTGCTCTTGTTGCACGCAGTCACGCAAATATTAATAAGCTAAAGGTCTTTATTATTAATTTGGCCAAGCCGCGGCACACGCCAGATTTCCCGCGCTTACACTCATTCCTGACTGGTTCTACAAACATGTAACAATCAACACGTGGTAAAAAGTTGTAACAGTGGTGGGGTGCAGAGGTGGGGGTTGTATCGTTCTCCGTATATCAGCAAAAATTCTAAAGAATAATGACAAGCAAACCTTCATCTCAGCCGTCAATTTCACTTTCAGTTCTTCAATTCTTCTTCTTAATTCTTCCACCTCGTGTTGTAACCGTGCAAGAGACATCCGTTGGTTTGTCTGTGGACAGAGGTAAGCATTATGCAGGCAATGAATAAGAGTTGCATAGTTATATTAAACCACCTTAATTCAACTGAGAATAAAAAAAACGGGCGACATTCGTGAAGTTATCATATAGTTAGTGGTTTCGATGCCATGCACGCAAGATTATCGCATTCACTGTTGTTTCAAACGTTAATATGAGGAAACTAACAAATTAATTTACCTTTTCTGATGGCGACTTGAAGTCTCCTCCAGCTTGAGGTTTGCTGCCCTCTCGTTCTAAACACAAAAAGATGGCAACCCATGAAACGATATGGCTAAGTGTTTTAAGAGCATGTCTTAGTTGGACACTATTGCCAACAATTAACAATGCTAAAGGACAACTACTGTAACCTAATCGAGAGTACTTTTCTGCATTATCCACATCTACACAGTAGACTCCCTTCGGGCCAACTGACGTGTGTGAAGTACAACTGTATGCATATTGGGCCGGTGTACAAGTTTAAGTTTGAAAACGTATCTTTTTCACCTTCAATCGTAAACATAATTTTCCCTCTTCAATTTTGGTTTATAAGTAGTCCTTATCCTACTTAAGCTTCCATTCAAAAACAGTAACTTCAAAGCCATTCTAAAGTTGGCCAAGTTATACCAGGTCACGTTCACGCAGAAAGTTGCGTGACTCTAGTCATCTTAGAATTCTTCTTGACAACAAACTCCAGGTCACAGAGAGCGCAGTTTTGTTTTTCTTTCTATCGCACTAGCCTAGTTCTAACCATCACTTTGTCGTGCGAGGCTACGCTAACTCGAAGAAGCTTCACCTCTCTCCCGAGAGCGTAGCGTTACGTGCCAGAACTGGACCACATAGCGCTCATGTAACTGTAGTGTGCTGACCGTAACTTCACTCTGATTAGATGCCATTTAGATTGTTAATAATGCAAATCTGAATTTAAACCGGAAATCATCTTTATCCTGAATAACATACCTTTACTCTCTAAGTACGCCATCAAGGTCTTGTGCTGTGCATCAACCTCGTATCTTAGTCTGTTGACTTGCTCTTCTAACGCAGCCGTTTTTCTCTTCTCCTCAAAAAACTTCTTTTTCCAAATATTTTTTGCTGCATGTACGGGAAAGGAAAATGCAATGTTCAAATAAGTGTTAGTTTGATTGATTATGACACGTACAGCAATATCCTCTCTTAAGAGAACTGCTATTCTAACTAGTTAATTGTGTAAACTTTGGGACTTTAAGTTGAATTTAAATTAATTCTTGTATTAAAATGTACAAAGTACACTGCAGCTCAAGGAAATACAATCTTCCATAGGCATTAGGAAAAAAAGCGAGTGGTACATTTAACCATGATTCTTAGCACACCAAAATGTAAAAACAACGCTAATAAAAACACGCAGACAAGTTCTAAAACATTCAGATTTTCTTGAACATCAGTTTTGTTTGGCTTGGTAAATGCCCACCCATACAAAATGTACATACATGCATGTACATACATGAACTTTATTTAAACTCGAGTTTCAGAGTAGCCTGAAAGGCTAATATCTACGAGAACAAAAAGAAAAAATACACAAAAATCTATATACATACATAAAATATATCTATATACATACATAGAAATCTATCAAGTGTCTTCTAAAACCAGACAAAGTAGAATCAGATCTTGCATTATTAGATAGGGAGTTCCAGTTCTAAGACGCAAAGTAACGAAAGGAGTTGAGGCCATAAGAAGAAGTAGCAGGTTTACATAGATATAAATTATTTTTTCTTCTAAAAGAGTATGAAGACTGGGGCAACGCAAAATAAACATGTCTTTAGGATATTTAAGAAAACTGGGTAATTTAAGGGTAATTTATCACCCCAATTCCCCAAAAGGTAAAGATCCCATATAGTGTGGTTCATGTGTTCACATCAACATTGTTACAAGTAAAATTAGCACCTACATTGATTCCTCTTCTGTAGCATCTGATTCTGCAACATCTTAGCTCGACGCACTTTAGACTCCCTCTCTTTTTCAGTTTCCACCCTGGCATTCTTTGCCTTCCTCAACTCAGCCTTCAACTCTTCAATTTCCCGGCGTTTCCTATCCTTAGCGGATGCTGTGTCTTCTCCCAACGTTTTGTTTCCCCTCGCTGGGTATTTCATGGGAGGTGGGGTGGGGACTTTGGGAATTTGAGGTATTTTGTATTTCTCATCTAGAGTTTCTACTGGTTTCTTTGCAGGCTTTTTGGCCACTTTCTTTCCTTTCGCAGCATTTCCCTTCACACCATCTTTCTTTGCAGCATCCTTGACACCAATTTTATTGGTAACTTTTCCTGCTGTCCTCACATCTTCGTCAATTTTTGGTGTATCCTTTAAAGCATTCTTATCCTCATCTGAACTGAAATTTTTAACTCCCAAATTGTTGTCGCCATCATCTTCCTCAGCCAATCCTTGGTTTTCTGGGGCATAGCTATTGAGAGTTTCTTCTCCATCATATGAGTTATTCCTAACGCAACACAAATAAGGAATACCAAAATTAAACCTTACTACACTTATAAAATGTTTAAGGTGTTGCTACATGTACTTGTTCCTCTTGTCTATCACTGGAAGAAAATGTCTGATCACAAGTCACTAGTTAAAATTAAAGAAACCTTTTTTGTATACATGTAGTTTGGTGGAATACAATATCAGGTTAGATGGCCCAATTTCAGCAAGGCATAGCTGAGCTAAAATATCCAAGGCAAGACCAAGTGAACGTAACACACCATTGAAGCAAACCAAAAAGGCATGATCAGGTATCACACCCAAATTTGGCCAAGTGACCAGGTTATTATAGTCATATCAGGTCAATGATTTGTTATTACAGGTTCTAATCCATCAGCAGCCCTCACATGTGGAGAAAACTTAAGAGATGAAAAAGATCAAGGAAAACCTAACAGACCAGAGCATGCTCACTACCCTAGCAGGGTTGTCAGTAGGTTTTTGAGTAGGAGGTTTCATCCAAAAAGTAGGCGGCTATTTCCATTTTATTTCTCCAATATCACGCTCAGAACTGATCTACTAACATTCGGAGTAACCGGCGCAGTATTCAAAATAGCTGGTGAAATGCGCCGGTTGCCGGCTTATTTTGACAACCCTGCCCTAGTCACAGAGGTTTTTCTTGATCAGGTACAGGTACAGCTGTATCAACTGAATGATAACTGACTTTCTACTGTACGTCTGGTTGGCAGTATGGTGAACACTTCTTTGACATTCATGACTGTGAGCAAGGCTTTGATATTTGGCGAGACTTTCAATCTCTGGAAAATGCTCCTAAAGTATCTACATAGGTCAAAATTCCTTTGAACTCAAGAATAATCCCAGTTGAATACAGGCTAAAATTGAACGAGTATAAACTGAGAACTGAAA
>JAHPZR010053156.1:12500-17429 GCA_019787425.1 Platygyra sinensis | reverse complement strand
TGAGGCCGAGATAAACCGCAGGGCAGTAGGTCATCGGGTGACAGAGCAATAACCGAGCGAAAGAAGTTGCTGAGGATGGAGGTGATCTTGAGCCTGTTGCGAGTTTAGTGTAAAAAGTCAATTAATCATACCTAGTCAGAGCAGTTTCTAGTTGAGTGTTGAAGGTAATTTCAAATCACTGTCAACTGGGATTGAGTCAATGCTTTCTGAGATTGGTTGTACCAACAAACTCCACCAATTTTCGATGCAAAACCAAAATCAATAGGGACATTCTAGTCAAGTTCATTTTTCCATGCTTCCTACAAGTACGTTAAGACATATCCACCGGAAGTTTGAGTAACAAATGGACAAAAACATTGTACCAAGAGGGTTATTTAGTAATACATTGTATTGCAAACTTCTATACACTGTTTTAAATATCTTCTTTTTAAAAAAATCATTTCTAGCAACACTAAACCTCAAAAACAAATACTGAAATGAAAACTGATGATGAAATTGTACCCAGGCATGTTTGCACAACTTCTCTGAACTTTGGAAATTTGTTTTTTCTCATTTCCACGGGAAATGTTTTCAGTGTTACTTCAAGCAAACTATTTACATCTTTAACTTTAAGGAAATGCAAAAAGGACGTCACTTTAAAATACTTAAAAATTATTATGGTACAAGATATTTGTCTATTATAAGCTGAAATAATTTGCTTGAATTGTCTATCAGATTTTTTCTCAAAATCCTTCACGTTCTCAAAGGTTCCTTGAGGTGTCTTGCTGTTGTCATTCATTGTGACAAGCCATTGTGATTGCTTTGGTTCTTGTTTTATGACACCGAGATGAATAATGTGTTAATAGCATTTTGTTGCTCAGTTGTCTGTGCATGTCTATTACCTTGCAGAGGTGTCTTCTATGGCCTGAAATGTCCTCGCCACAGCTAAATATGGTACTCTGAAAGAAACAAAAACCTCTTATATAATAGGACTTCTTTAAAAAGACAGCCTTGTGCATGATAACTGATTCAGCAGACTCTCAACAGCAAATTTGCGGATACAATACTTAATAGAAAGAACAGAGTGAATACTTTTTCAGCAAGCTAGGGAGATTGAGGTATCCTTTGTCTTGTCAGACAGGACAACACTGTCCAAAAGATTCTGTCATCACTGGTTGGAAATAATGATACATGCTGCTTATTTTTAAAACTGAATGTCCAAAAGCTGAATGCTTAGCCCCATTAGTAGTAATAGCAGGCTACTCTGAATGTTCAGGGCTGGTAATTGGCAAAAGTAGCCTTTTCAACAGCTTATTGTTTGTTGATTTACACTCCCTTACACTGGGTTACCATTGCATAATTCTAGAAAATATCCATACCTACCCCACAGAAGGGATTTTTGTAAGACCCTCCACCCCACCCCTCTGGAAATCCCAATTAAGATTCATACATTTCTTCAAATGTTTTGACCTTACAGAACCCCCCACCCCCCAGGAAATTCCAATCCCGTCTGTGGGGAGATTATGGATATTTTCGAGAACTGCACATTCGACTACAACTACGAATTTAATATTTCTAGGCATGGCTGTTATTAAGCGGGTCCCATAAGCTGTAACACCTGTTACAGCTGAGTATATGTATGCTGGGTTTTTCCTTATTGAAACTGCCTGTTGTTGACAGAGTAACAAATTCACTACTGGTGTGAAGAGCAAGGCTAACAGCAACTCAAACCTTAATGACAGCCCTGAGTCTAAGGATCTGGAAGGTTACCTCTCTCCATGTTTCCAACAAGCATGTTTTATGGGGTGGTAGTAATTCTTCTCTGGTGAATATTCTGTGGCCTTGACAGGTCCAACATTTTCTTCATCATCAGACATTTTGTTTGAAGAACTTAAAAAACAAAAACAGTCACAAACAAGTCTTCAACAACTGCTTTATTGTGCAAGGTGCAGGCTATTCTTTCAGTACCTTTTTCCATGTCAAAGAATCAGGGGGTTCATTAAGGGCTGGGAACCCGGCAGATTGACCGGCTGTGAACGAGACTTGGTCATCAATTTGTCCGGCTGTTTTCGTCTTCTCTTCTTACTTTCTTCCATAAGAAAAACTAAAAATGCCCGGTTGAAACACACCACTGACCTCCTGCACAAAAACTTAATGAAGCCCCTGAAGAATCAAAGAGACACTTCAAAAGACAAGGGCAACCAAACAAAATGCTGGGCCCAACATCCAACATACTGATTCTCGACATTCCTTATGGAAAAAGATCAATTTTAACTCTGTCATAAAATAATGGTTCATTCTTACCTTTGTTTCTTTGATGATTGACTGTTTTGACCACTTTTACTCTTCTCTACCATTTTGTCATCTTTATTATCTGCCTTTTTGGATCTCTTTGGAGCTACAAGTTAGAATACACAATATGATCACTACAAATGGGCGTGAACTTACTGTGTATAGAAAAAATGTTGATTTACTGAATCTTTTAATAACTTTGACAGAGGTATCAGAAAGTGAAAACTAGTTCATTCAACTTCGAGTTCCAGGATCTGGATTCCAGTAGACAACATTCGGTTATGACTTACAACTTTCTCGCTTGTTAGGGACTACAAATTTTTTACTGCATTACAAGCAAAACTTGAATTTTGAACAAGAGACATAAGAAGGAGCGGGGAGGGGGAGGGGGAGGGGGGGGGGGTCAGCCAAAGGCGGGGAGGGTATGGATTTTTCCAGAACAGATTTCACTTACAGAAGAAGTCACTCAATCCTCCCTTCGTCTTTTTTTCATTCTTGCCATCTTGATTATTACTTAGTGGTTCTTTTTTCTCACCACCCTTGTTCTCTGTCTTTGTTTCATCTTTTGTTCTTTTTGTGCTGGTGCTACCCTTTTTCTTTGTTTCACCACTTTTGCACTATCCTCCTTGTCATCTTTGTCAATATCTTCTTTCTCTCCATTGTGACTTTTGCTTTCTTTCTTTTCCTGATGTCTCTTGTCTTCTTCATTAGAGGCCATTTCAAAATCACCACTGTTCCTGATAATGTACCTTCTTCTTTCTTCTCAGTCTTGTTTCCTTATGATCTTTATCCTTTGTTTTCTTTGAATCTCTTCTTTTTTCTGCTTTCTTTTTGCCAGTGTTTTTTGTTGCTGTCGTCTCCTCCTTGCTTTCAGTTCCAGATTTGCATTCTTTTGGCAGATCATTTTGCCCGGCTACCTCTTTTTGTTCAACATCAGGGCTCCCTCTTTTACCTCCATCTTTACTATCACTGTTTGATACACTTTCTGTTTCTATTCTTTCTTCATCCACATAACTTTGCACTGGCTCTTTACCCTCGCTAGAGCATTTATTCTTGTTTTCTAAGGAAGGCTGTTCTGACTTAGCTCTTTTGATTGCCTGTGCCTGAAAGTAGAGGAAAGATATTTTCATTAACAATTTCCAGGCAGTTACACAGTTATGACAGACATCACTTTTCAAACTCCTGATCAGAACTTTTCCCTGACTTTTCCCTGACAAAAATAGCATTATTTTAACAATTTGCAAATACGAAATGTCAATTTGAGGACTTAGCAGCTTCTATTGTGAGCTTGACAGCCGTTCTTTCTACTCGTTCACTAAGACAGATAAGTTTTGCAACAAATTTTCCTCTTCATTAAGGAAAAATATTATCACAGTACCGCAAATGTTTCTTCCAGCAAGTTCAATGCTATTAAATTAGCCATGTTAAATTATTTCAATTTTCCCTGACTTTTCTTCAAAATGTCAATTTTTCCTGACTCAAAATAAAATTCCTTAGCCTTGAAGAATTTTTTCCATGGTCATTTTTCCTGACCTGTAGCAAGCCTGATTTAGGTTGAGAGCATAGTTACACTAACTTTGCAGATGACGTTGACTTAAACTTTGTCGACTTAAAGGGATCTCCTAAATAAATACCTTCTGAATTTGGATAGTATGGCAATACAAATGTGCTAACATGTATTTTTTTGTAAATCCTTTCTCAGTTTTTTTTCAGGAGACAAATACCCAAAAAACCACCTTCTCATAGTCTTGCAAGAAAGTACTAATATTTAAGTAACCTTAAAGCTTTGACAAGCACTATGTACAACAGGTTACAAATATTCAGTGTATCTGAACTCTCGTCCTCCTTGGCACAAAAAGTGACTGTGATGGCCATTTCAGTAAGGTAATGTATAAACAGATCAAGGTGCGGTCACCTAACAACTTTCTGGCCATTGTAGAGAGGTGTCCAGAAGCAGCTGTTAGTGGAGGAACAACAGATACCTTATTCCCGCTTGTGGATTCATCCTCACTTGAAGCCTTCCTTTTTCCAGGTTTCCTTGCTGCAGAGATGACCAGACAAACATTTAGTTTGTAAAATATCACATTAGACAAAAGTAAACAAACAGTGAAGCACTACAGTACTGTATTATATTGAAATCCTTGTGTGACTAACCTGTCTTTCTCTTTGGGATAAGTGTTGGCTTATTTTGGGGTGACATAACTTCAATAAACTTCCTTGTTTCGTTTTTATCTTTAACTTCACCATCTACTTCAGCAGTATCACCGTCTTGCCCTTCATTGGCCTGTTCCTTGTTCTTCACATGTCTGTCTTGGTTGGCTGAGGAGTGACCATCATCCACTCCATTATTTTCTTCATCACTATCCTCAAGTATCCGACGGGATTTTTGCTGCCGAGCCTTTTTGACAGGTGGTGAGTCAAGATCCACAGGCTGAGTTTTGAACTTCAGTGGTGTCCTCTCTTTCATATCAACATCTTTACTACTGCGATACATAAGACAAACACCTTTTAATTACTGAGGAAAAAACATGTCTATGTCCAACATATAAGGCAACAAAATAGAAATGATGCTATCTTTTGCACTGATATTCCAGCTCTAATTGCCTTATGTATCACGCATGCACACATTTTAAATACGTCTGCCCCTCTCCCGCCGCC
>JAHPZR010053156.1:0-7500 GCA_019787425.1 Platygyra sinensis | reverse complement strand
GAAACATGGACGAAAAACTTGCAATGAAACAATGTTGCACGACAAGTTGAGGGTTTTTGTATCTCATATTTCGCCGCCTTAAAGGAGGCCTCACACTTTGGTCAAAAACATTTTGATGTACTTTTTCAACTGGCGGCGGGAGAGGGCAGACGTATTTAAAATGTGTGCATGCGTGATACATAAGGCAATTAGAGCTGGAATATCAGTGCAAAAGATAGCATCATTTCTATTTTGTTGCCTTATATGTTGGACATAGACATGTTTTTCCTCAGTAATTAAAAGGTGTTTGTCTTATGTATCGGCAGTAGTAAAGATGTTGATATGAAGAGAGGACACCACTGAAGTTCAAAACTCAGCCTGTGGATCTTGACTCACCACCTGTCAAAAAGGCTCGGCCAGCAAAAATCCCGTCGGATACTTGAGGATAGTGATGAGAAATAATGGAGTGGATGATGGTCACTCCTCAGCCAACCAAGACAGACATGTGAAGAACAAGGAACAGGCCAATGAAGGGCAAGACGGTGATACTGCTGAAGTAGATGGTGAAGTTAAAGATAAAAACGAAAACAAGGAAGTTTATTGAAGTTATGTCACCCCAAAATAAGCCAACACTTATCCCAAAGAGAAAGACAGGTTAGTCACACAAGGATTTCAATATAATACAGTACTGTAGTGCTTCACTGTTTGTTTACTTTTGTCTAATGTGATATTTTACAAACTAAATGTTTGTCTGGTCATCTCTGCAGCAAGGAAACCTGGAAAAAGGAAGGCTTCAAGTGAGGATGAATCCACAAGCGGGAATAAGGTATCTGTTGTTCCTCCACTAACAGCTGCTTCTGGACACCTCTCTACAATGGCCAGAAAGTTGTTAGGTGACCGCACCTTGATCTGTTTATACATACCTTACTGAAATGGCCATCACAGTCACTTTTTTGTGCCAAGGAGGACGAGAGTTCAGATACACTGAATATTTGTAACCTGTTGTACATAGTGCTTGTCAAAGCTTTAAGGTTACTTAAATATTAGTACTTTCTTGGCAAGACTATGAGAAGGTGGTTTTTTTGGGTATTTGTCTCCTGAAAAAAAACTGAGAAAGGATTTACAAAAAAATACATGTTAGCACATTTGTATTGCCATACTATCCAAATTCAGAAGGTATTTATTTAGGAGATCCCTTTAAGTCGACAAAGTTTAAGTCACAACGTCATCTGCAAAGTTAGTGTAACTATGCTCTCAACCTAAATCAGGCTTGCACAGTCAGGAAAAATGACCATGGAAAAAATTCTTCAAGGCTAAGGAATTTTATTTTGAGTCAGGAAAAATTGACATTTTGAAGAAAAGTCAGGGAAAAAATTTTGAAATAATATTCTAACATGGCTAATTGTAATAGCAATTGAACTTGCTGAGAAGAAACATTTGCCGTGGTACTGTGATAATATTGTTTCCTTAATATGACGGAAGGAAAGAAAAATTGTTGGCAAAACTTATCTGTGCCTTAGTGAGACGAGTAGAAAAGAAACGCGCTTCTGTCAAGCCACACATAGAAGCTGCCTCGTACAGCGCCTCACAACTCCATGACAGCATTTCCGTATTTGCAAAGTGTTAAGAAAGTTAAATAACGCTATTTTTTTTTGCTCAGGGAAAAGTCCAAAGTCAAGGGAAACACCCCCGATTACTGATCAGGACTGTTTGCCACCCTCTTTGAGGTCAGCGCTTTCCTCTAGTTTGAAACATGTGACGCCCGCGTCTCCTGTCTAATACTACTGTCGTAGACTGCCTGGAAATTGTATTAACTGAAAGCATACCTCTCCCCTTGCCCTCTACTTTCAGGGCACAGGCACTCAAAAAGAGCGTAAGTCAGCCAAGAACAGCCTTCCTTAGAAAACAAGATTTATAAATGGCTCTAGCGAGGGGTCAAAGAGCCAGTTGCCAAATGTTATGTGGATATGAAAAGATAAGAACAGGAGAAAAGTACATAGAAACAGGAAAGTGTGGCAAATCTCAGTGATAGTTAAAGATGGAGTGGAGGTAATTAACCAAGAGGGAGCCCTGAACTTTGTCGAACAAAAAGAGGGTAGCCGGGCAAAATGATCTGCCAAAAGAAATGCAAATCTGGAACTGAAGACGCAGGAGGAGACGACAGCAACAAAAAACACTGGCAAAAAGAAAGCAGAAAAAAGAAGAGATTCAAAGAAAACAAAGGATAAAGATCATAAGGAAAACAAGACTGAGAAGAAAGAAGAAGGTACATTATCAGGAACAGTGGTGATTTTGAAATGGCCTCTAATGAAGAAGACAAGAGACATCAGGAAAAGAAAGAAAGCAAAAGTCACAATGGAGAGAAAGAAGATATTGACAAAGATGACAAGGAGGATAGTGCAAAAGTGGTGAAACAAGAAAAAGGGTAGCACCAGCACAAAAAGAACAAAAGATGAAACAAAGACAGAGAACAAGGGTGGTGAGAAAAAAGAACCACTAAGTAATAATCAAGATGGCAAGAATGAAAAAAGACGAAGGGAGGATTGAGTGACTTCTTCTGTAAGTGAAATCTGTTCTGGAAAATCCATACCCTCCCCGCCTTTGGCTGACCCCCCCCCCCCCCCCCTCCCCCTCCCCGCTCCTTCTTATGTCTCTTGTTCAAAATTCAAGTTTTGCTTGTAATGCAGTAAAAATAAAAGTCATAACCGAATGTTGTCTACTGGAATCCAGATCCTGGAACTCGAAGTTGAATGAACTAGTTTTCACTTTCTGATACCTCTGTCAAAGTTATTAAAAGATTCAGTAAATCAACATTTTTTCTATACACAGTAAGTTCACGCCCATTTGTAGTGATCATATTGTGTATTCTAACTTGTAGCTCCAAAGAGATCCAAAAAGGCAGATAATAAAGATGACCAAATGGTAGAGAAGAGTAAAAGTGGTCAAAACAGTCAATCATCAAAGAAACAAGGGTAAGAATGAACCATTATTTTATGACAGAGTTAAAATTGATCTTTTTCCATAAGGAATGTCGAGAATCAGTATATTGGATGTTGGGCCCAGCATTTTGTTTGGTTGCCCTTGTCTTTTGAAGTGTCTCTTGATTCTTCAGGGGCTTCATTAAGTTTTTGTGCAGGAGGTCAGTGGTGTGTTTCAACCGGGCATTTTTAGTTTTTCTTATGGAAGAAAGTAAGAAGAGAAGACGAAAACAGCCGGACAAATCGATGACCAAGTCTTGTTCACAGCCGGTCAATCTTTGACATGAAAAAGGTACTGAAAGAATAGCCTGCACCTTGCACAATAAAGCAGTTGTTGAAGACTTGTTTGTGACTGTTTTTGTTTTTTAAGTTCTTCAAACAAATGTCTGATGATGAAGAAAGTGTTGGACCTGTCAAGGCCACAGAATATTCACCAGAGAAGATTACTACCACCCCATAAAACATGCTTGTTGGAAACATGGAGAGAGGTAACCTTCCAGATCCTTAGACTCAGGGCTGTCACCAAGGTTCGAGTTTGCTGTTAGCCTTGCTCTTCACACCAGTAGTAAATTTGTTACTCTGTCAACAACAGGCAGTTTCAATAAGGAAAAACCAAGCGTACATATACTCAGCTGTAACAGGTGTTACAGCTTACGGGACCCCCTTAATAACAGCCCTGCCTAGAAACATTAAATTCGTAGTTGTAGTCAAATGTGTAGTTCCAGAAATATCCATAATCTCCCCACAGACGGGATTGGAATTTCCTGGGGGGTGGGGGGTTCTGTAAGGTCAAAACATTTGAAGAAATGTATGAATCTTAATTGGGATTTCCAGAGGGGTGGGGTGGAGGGTCTTACAAAAATCCCTTCTGTGGGGTAGGTATGGATATTTTCTAGAATTATACAATGGTAACCCAGTGTAAGGGAGTGTAAATAACAGACATAATAAGCTGTTGAAAAGGCTACTTTTGCCAATCACCAGCCCTGAACATTCAGAGTAGCCTGCTATTACTACTAATGGGGCTAAGCATTCAGCTTTTGGACATTCAGTTTTAAAAACAAGCAGCATGTATCATTATTTCCGACCAGTGATGACAGAATCTTTTGGACAGTGTTGTCCTGTCTGACAAGACAAAGGATACACCAATCTCCCTAGCTTGCTGAAAAAGTATTCACTCTGTTCTTTCTATTAAGTACTGTATCCGCGAATTTGCTGTTGAGAGTCTGCTGAATCAGTTATCATGCACAAGGCTGTCTTTTTAAAAAAGTCCTATTATATAAGAGGTTTTTGTTTCTTTCAGAGTACCATATTTAGCTGTGGCGAGGACATTTCAGGCCATAGAAGACACCTCTGCACGGTAATAGACATGCACAGACAACTGAGCAACAAAATGCTATTAACACATTATTCATCTCGGTGTCATAAAACTAGAACCAAAGCAATCACAATGGCTTGTCACAATGAATGACAACAGCAAGACACCTCAAGGAACCTTTGAGAACAAAAAGCATTTTGAGAAAAAATCTGATAGACAATCAAGCAAATTATTTCAGCTTATAATAGACAAATATCTTGTACCATAATAATTTTAAGTATTTTAAAGTGACGTCCTTTTTGCATTTCCTTAAAGTTAAAGATGTAAATAGTTGCTTGAAGTAACACTGAAAACAATTTCCCGTGGAAATGAGAAAAAACAAATTTCAAAGTTCAGAGAAGTTGTGCAAACATGCCTGGGTACAATTTCATCATCAGTTTCATTTCAGTATTTGTTTTTGAGGTTTAGTGTTGCTAGAAATGATTTTTTTAAAAGAAGATATTTAAAACAGTGTATAGAAGTTTGCAATACAATGTATTACTAAATAACCCTCTTGGTACAATGTTTTTGTCCATTTGTTACTCAAACTTCCGGTGGATATGTCTTAACGTACTTGTAGGAAGCATGGAAAAATGAACTTGACTAGAATGTCCCTATTGATTTTGGTTTTGCATCGAAATTGGTGGAGTTTGTTGGTACAACCAATCTCAGAAAGCATTGACTCAATCCCAGTTGACAGTGATTTGAAATTACCTTCAACACTCAACTAGAAACTGCTCTGACTAGGTATGATTAATTGACATTTTTACACTAAACTCGCAACAGGCTCAAGATCACCTCCATCCTCAGCAACTTCTTTCGCTCGGTTATTGCTCTGTCACCCGATGACCTACTGCCCTGCGTTTATCTCTGCCTCAACAAGGTATGTAGCATTGGTATTCGTCTAACTACCAATAACGTGAACGGTTATTAAGTTCTTTTAGCAGGCCTAAAGTCTCCAAGAATGTCCTATGAAATTCCTGTAGTGTCTCCCATGTATGATGTTCCAAGCATGGGCTTTGCCCTCCTACCTTGCCAGTCCATCTACTCAGTTTAACCCACTTGTTTTTTGTAGAGCTTTTGACTGTCTGTAATGACTTGTCTTGGTTTGTTTCGTAGTTGGCTCCAGCATATGAAGGAATTGAACTTGGCATTGGGGAAAACATTTTGATGAAAGCTGTTGCAGAGTCCACAGGTACTCTTACTTGTATGCCCCTGCGGGAACAAGATCATCAAATAGTACTTTTGATTTCAGTATCGGCAAGCATTTCATGGCAATGGTATCAAGACCTTTGGTGGATCAAAGCTTATTCTCGACACTCAGCACAGGCATTAATATTTAAAATTATGTTGTTCCAAATAGATTTTGCTGGCAGTTTGCCATTTTAGGGGTAGTTCCTGAAACTGAAAACATCTTTTAGATGTGTTAAGTCAGGTAACCCCAACTGTGTTGATTTAGTTTGCAACAAGTACTTGTAAAGAATAAAGTTATTATTATAATAATTTTATTTAGGGAGGAGTCTGCAACAGATTAAGTCTGATGTTGGAGAAAAGGGAGATTTAGGGATAGTAGCTGAGGTATGTAATCATCTGGTAAATACAGCACATAATCAGAAATAAGGGAAAAAGGTGGAAAAGTTCCACATCAGAACTACTTCAATTGGCCGGAGAGTAAGGTGTTGAGAATAAACTGAACTGTGATTGCAAGAAACGAGTTTGGGCCTTTTTCAATGGCCTTTGAACTATTTTCAAACCACCTTACTAGCTTGCTGTAGTCATACATGATACTCACACAGGACTGGATTGTGAACTTGCTCTTTTTTGCACCCTTTTGAGTTCTGACGCGTACCCTGTTGTAAATCACCAGCTACATACGTTTTGGGTGTTTTTTTTTTGTAAATTACCATACTTTCTGACAAGTGCTGCACCAGGGCAGCCACCCATGTGAGAGTTGTAGCGTTACATGAGTCAACCGCGAGCCCAAGTCAACCTCGAGTCACGAGCCAACCTCGAGTCAACCACGAGTCAAGTCAATTTTTTTCTATTTTTTCCCGAAAAAAAAGTAGATCGCAGGAATAAAATATCTGAATATCAAGAGAAAGTATAGCTGAATATAGATTGTTAACAACAGGTTTTGATAACAGGCTCAGCTCGATCGCGACTCGCGCGATCTTGTAGTCTAATACGCGACATATATTCAAAGGAACCATGTTATTTGTTGTGCCCATTGCCGATTATCAAGGCACGATTGCCTTATCCAAATAGTGAGTGACATGAATATAGCTGACTATGTGTTGACTCAGAGAAAACTTGAACAATATTATAAAACATCTGTGTCACACGAGCGAGTTGCCTTTCCTGAATTTTGTGCCCGACGACCTTAAAATTTACGTGAACTGTTGATGGATCGTGTTTACAGAACTTTATTAGTGTTGCAAAACTACATTTAATTTATTTCTAAAGAAATCAACGACAATGTAATAGTGACAATGGAGGTGGCTTGGCCTAGTGGTTAGGGCGCTGGATTTGTAATCCGGAGGTCCCGAGTTCAAATCCTTCTCGCTGCTACGAGATGGATCTACAACTTCTCTACGCTTTGTTAGTAGCCAACTGGTCAGCCTCCTGCCAGTTGGGATTCTTAGCAAGTTTCAGTTTAATTTACAGTATTGTTAGCTTATTTCAGTGTCCACAATTAGTACATCAGTGCTAAACACTTCGACACTTTTAATATATATAAAGTTATCGTAATTTCAAGGTCGACGGGCACAAAATTCTGAAAATTCAGGAAAGAGGCAACTCACTCGCGTGACACGTATGCTTTACAATATCGTTCAAGTTTTCTTTAAGTCACTAGATGCATGTCACTCACTATTTGGATAAGACAATCGTACCTTGATAATCGGCAATGGGCACAACAAATAACGTGTGCTCTGGAAATATGTCGCGTAAGACTACAATGGATCGCGCGAGTCGCGATCGAGCTGAGCCTGTTATCAAAATATCCTGTTGTTAACAATCTATATTCAGCTATACTTTCTCTTGATATTCAGATATTTTATTTCCTGCGATCTACTTTTTTTTCGGGAAAAAATAGAAAAAAATTTGACTTGACTCGTGGTTGACTCGAGGTTGGCTCGTGACTCGAGGTTGACTTGGGCTCGCGGTTGACTCGTGTAACGCTACAACTCC
>JAHPZR010053154.1:0-5000 GCA_019787425.1 Platygyra sinensis | reverse complement strand
CGCATCGATGGCGAGGTGTGACAAGGGATCGAGACAATAAAGCACATACACATACGATGCACATCTACCTCCCCTTTACCAGAAAATCGAAAAGATGAAGATCGAAATTGTGGAAATTGTAGGAGCAGAAATCTCGCTTATAAATTCAGCAATGGTACGTTTAACCTGAGTTTTAGCATTTTCACACTTTCGGTGATGGACGCGTCTTCGATCGACACTGTCGACACACTACTTTAAGAAATAAAGGTTATAATGTAAGACTTGGAACGCGCAGATAGATTAATGACTACGTAAAATTTGTCATTGTCAATAGAATGTGCCGCAGCGTTACTATCTTTTAGATACTCTAGTATATATTCTTTTTAAATCCTGATTATGTTGCTGCTCGCTCGCTACGTCACGTGACCAAAACTTGATTTTTAAAATTATGAATTACCGTTTTCTGACACAAATTTTGCACTTAAAATTCAAGGAAAATGTTGAAAAGATGATGTGGTAACGTTTATAGCACATCTGAACTTAACTATCAAACATTTAACAAGATATAAACAAAAAGTAATTTTGGCCGCCATGTTGGAGGGCAAGTAAGCCCTCCAACAGGGCGGCCAGTACAAATCATACTACTTTGTTGAATAGCAAACAATGATGCAAGGCTGATACTACGCAAAAAGCTTAACGGGGCAACGACATGATAGAGTCCAAACTGAAAGCCAACAGCAACCGTGGACAGCTGTTTCGACCTTATTGGGTCTCGTCAGCACGGTGTAGCAAGCTATATGAAGTATTCAGCTGGTCGACTGATATCCATATCTCCCTTAAATGCGTTTCCTCTCAAATTTCGGGTGTAAGATATTTTTATGCGTTCTGTCAATTTTTGGCATCAGCAAGATTACAACTCACTGTTTTAGGGAAGCATTGGTCACGTGACCTCTAAGTGCAAGAGGCCTGTTGTGCCACGAACAACGTAACACGAGGATGTCACACTATCTTTTCGCCTTTGATTCCAGTGAGAAAGGTTTAATAATGGTTATATTTTGATCGGATTTACCTGTAAAACGATGTGAAGGAGATCGTGCTTGACAGTTCACAGCTCTTGCTTTTGTTCTTAAATGAATGCGAAAGTTTTAAAATCTGGACGATTAATTGTGACATCTTACAATGTAATTTTGAACTTGTTTTTCTACCTACGGTTGTATCTGCCATCGATCCTGTTTTTTTTTTTTTCATATTTGCATGTGTTTTAACTGTAACACCCCGAGGAAGGAAGGCCATGCCTTCCGAAATATTGGAACAATCACCATACCCTATTGACATGCGTAATCTCTGCCTCAACTGCGACGTTTTCACGTCTGCACATGTGACAGTACGCGGAGAAATTAGCAGTAGCACTGGATTAATGTATAGGGATGGTATTTTCCAATATTTCGGAAGGCATGGCCTTCCTTCCTCGGGGTGTTACAGTTAAAACACATGCAAATATGAAAAAAAAAAAAACAGGATCGATGGCAGATACAACCGTAGGTAGAAAAACAAGTTCAAAATTACATTGTAAGATGTCACAATTAATCGTCCAGATTTTAAAACTTTCGCATTCATTTAAGAACAAAAGCAAGAGCTGTGAACTGTCAAGCACGATCTCCTTCACATCGTTTTTACAGGTAAATCCGATCAAAATATAACCATTATTAAACCTTTCTCACTGGAATCAAGGCGAAAAGATAGTGTGACATCCTCGTGTTACGTTGTCGTGGCACAACAGGCCTCTTGCACTTAGAGGTCACGTGACCAATGCTTCCCTAAAACAGTGAGTTGTAATCTTGCTGATGCCAAAAATTGACAGAACGCATAAAAATATCTTACACCCGAAATTTGAGAGGAAACGCATTTAAGGGAGATATGGATATCAGTCGACCAGCTGAATACTTCATATAGCTTGCTACACCGTGCTGACGAGACCCAATAAGGTCGAAACAGCTGTCCACGGTTGCTGTTGGCTTTCAGTTTGGACTCTATCATGTCCGTTGCCCCGTTAAGCTTTTTTGCGTAGTATCAGCCTTGCATCATTGTTTGCTATTCAACAAGTAGTATGATTTGTACTGGCCGCCCTGTTGGAGGGCTTACTTGCCCTCCAACATGGCGGCCAAAATTACTTTTTGTTTATATCTTGTTAAATGTTTGATAGTTAAGTTCAGATGTGCTATAAACGTTACCACATCATCTTTTCAACATTTTCCTTGAATTTTAAGTGCAAATTTGTGTCAGAAAACGGTAATTCATAATTTTAAAAATCAAGTTTTGGTCACGTGACGTAGCGAGCGAGCAGCAACATAATCAGGATTTAAAAAGAATATATACTAGAGTATCTAAAAGATAGTAACGCTGCGGCACATTCTATTGACAATGACAAATTTTACGTAGTCATTAATCTATCTGCGCGTTCCAAGTCTTACATTATAACCTTTATTTCTTAAAGTAGTGTGTCGACAGTGTCGATCGAAGACGCGTCCATCACCGAAAGTGTGAAAATGCTAAAACTCAGGTTAAACGTACCATTGCTGAATTTATAAGCGAGATTTCTGCTCCTACAATTTCCACAATTTCGATCTTCATCTTTTCGATTTTCTGGTAAAGGGGAGGTAGATGTGCATCGTATGTGTATGTGCTTTATTGTCTCGATCCCTTGTCACACCTCGCCATCGATGCGTCATGATGCATGAATTTGATGCATACAAGGACAGATTTTAAGTTACAGACCACGATTTGACACTACTTTAAGAAATAAAGGTTGCAGTGTAAGACTTGGAACGCGCAGATAGATTAATGACTACGTAAAATTTGTCATTATCAACAGAATGTGCCGCACCTATGTGGCTGCTCGCTCGCCACGCTCGCTCCGCAGCAACAATGCGGAGCTTAGATAAGTAGGACCGTCACAAGTATAAGAGTCCTATAATTGGGCGTATCTTGTCAAGCCCGGTTTGCGATTTCGGTACAAGTATGAGCGCAAGATACTTAAGGTAATTCCCTTGAAACTGTTCCACTATCAAACTGTTTTTGAAACTTGGCTCTTAAAATGGGGTATTTTTACTAGTTGGGCGTTAAATATTCAAATCACTTTCGTACAGAGTCAAATCTTGGTTACTCGAAAAACACCAAGTTTTTCTTGAAAGTAAAGCTTCGTTTATTGACATAAGCAGTATTGCTTCATTTAGGCTGTTTTTGATAGATTGGTTGCGGGAATATTGCACGCACTTTTTCGGACAGTTCCGTGGTTAGCTTGAAGTCCTGACCTTGGCCTAAATACATGCAGTAGGGGACTATTTTCCAAAAAGAAATCACGTTCCACTATCAAACTTGTTTTCTTCTTCAAATATGTTCTTTATTAGACTGTTCTTAGCAAATACCTGACGAAAGTCGGGGGTCACCGTACTCGTTTAAGAGAAAAGGAGAATTTATTTGTCTATCGAGCTTAGTTTGCAGGAAATCTCTTACGTTTTGTACGTGTACGTGCCCATGTGCGCGCGCTAATGACGCGAAATCGTGCGCAGTAGGGATGCGCAATGCAATACTAAGGAATTACAAGAGCAAGCATGAAGGTAAGCACAAGTGAAACTAAGAGAATACACACCTTAGTTGCTTCAGTGCGTCGAACAGGATTACGTAAGCACGGCGCCCGGCTAATCACCTCGTGTTTATACTAATCACACACGATGCAGACCCTTGAGCACTTGCCGAAAACGTTTTGAAATGATCTTGCTAAGTTTCTTCTAAGTTTCTAGTTTTTTTACCTGACAACGGCCATAGCAACGGCTGTTTACCATAAAAAAGGGGTCCAAAATATGGATTGCCACCTATCAGCAAAGTTTGCCATGGAGGTGGAAAGGAATGCCTCGCTCCCTTTCATCAGTGTGTAACTGTTAAACCTAGCTCCCAGAATCAAGGAGGAGGAAGCGTGGTCGAGCTGTTTAGGGCGCTGGATTGAAATCTGGAGGTCCTTGGTTCAAATCCTCCACCCTACTGCTATCTGGATTTGCTCTCGTTAGTTCAACTCCTCGATCGCGTTGTGTGAATAGCCAACTGGACCACAATTCAGCTTGTGCACATCTGCGGAAAACTCAACAAAGACCTTTAAGTTCGAGAAGTCAAGCCAGCCGCTGTTACTGAACCAACAATCCTAGTTTATAAATCTCAACGTGACGATCTGTCACGCAGGATATGTTGATTACACTTAGCTTGCGGCCACCTCCACCATAGTCCCACTCCACTAACTATGCCTCCACAAACGCGCTGATGGACACAAACAAAAGTCGTCGTCAATTTGTAAACATCATCTGACCGAACATAACTCGAAAGTATCGAATTGTCTTTCAGAATAATTTCACGTGCCTACTAAATGCTCTAACAAATTCAAATTAATGAGATGCTTTTTATAAGAAAACTTAAGCCATCTCTTAACGCGCAAACGGACTCGATTTGCGCAAAGGTATTCACTGGAAGAACTTGTGATCCTTTGTTATTATACTAATAGTTATTATGCTGTAGATTATAAAATCAAATCTTCGCCGTTAATTTAATCACTTTGCCTTGAGAATGGTGTCACGATGACGCCGAAACGTCGGCTATTAACTTTGATATTCAAATGAAGACTATTTACGCTGTTGGACCTATTTTGCTTATTCTTCAAAGACTTGAAATGTTTTTCGCAGCATGTACAGCTTTCAAATTGAGGAATATCACTCGGATATCAGGTTCATCTTATCGAGCCCATGTTTTCTACCAGAACTTGTATCCACACCCCCGTGTTTTGATCCCGTACCCCGGAACCTTGTACTCCATACTTCGGAACCCCGGCCCCGTGTTTTCCATCTACTTTTCAGTGTGGCGCAAACACATCGTGGGTGAAAACTCAGGTCTCTTCCTCAAGGGTGATAAGATAATGGGAACTTTCGTCTTTATTCCACAATCTCGTTGCCAGGGCTTTTCCTTTTGAAATGGGGCGG
>JAHPZR010053153.1:25000-28586 GCA_019787425.1 Platygyra sinensis | reverse complement strand
AAAAACAAGAATTTTTAAAAAAATTAAAACCGCGCTTTTTTAACTCTTTTTCGCTCACAAAAATATTACGTAATATTTAGCAACAACGTTTTGCGAGAAAACATTACCCGGAAACAATTTAAAAGATGGTTAGGACTTGTTCCCATATCTCAAACCACCCTTGGATACTTTGTGATGCGTACACAAAGTAAATACTGACTATAGGCCAAAGCACTGAAAATACTGATTAGGGTTAGGGTTAAGGTGACTCGACCCAGTTTTTTTGGGGGGGGTACCATCCTACTTTGAAGCTCTCTGGTATCACCACCTTTACTTTTATCGTAAGTCTAACACATAGAATGGATAACATATAGATCAATCTACTATATAACATAAATTTTTGAGGCGATCGGAGTAAATGTCACGTGGTTATAATGCCACGCCCCTTTGAGGTCTGAGTCGAAAATCTGCTGTTGCTGGCATTTTTTCGTGAAAATCTCTCGGCTACACATAGTGCGCATTAGTGCCTTGCGCTGAACAGAGTCTCACCAAAATCGCAAAGACCCAATTCGAGAAATTCAGCAGTTTCCAAATTTAGGTCATAATTTATGCGAAAATGGTAAGCAAACTTTACACGATTATATCTTATAAACTATGAAAGTGATCCCTTTATTTTGGGGATCGTTAGAACAGATGGGTCCTTGCAAGTCAGCAAAAAGCTTTAGGGCCTTGTAAATGCGCGCGATTTCGAGCAAAGCAAACGTATAGAAATTATAGTTTTAGCTATTTGTTGACGTTTGTCAGTGTTTAAGAGTCCTTCTCACAAAAAAAGCATTTTCTTAAAAATTCGTAGTTTTTTTCCCTTCGAATTTTTTCAGGGCCACAATTGATTAACTAACTACCTGGATTTTGAATTTCATGGTCATTGAAAAACGCTGACATTATCTTCTATAAGCCCAAACGCGAGTAAACATTGAAGATTTTTAGCATTTTGCCTGAGTTTGTGCTTTGGGAATTGTCTATTGTTTCTAGTCTGTCATTGTACGGCATTCTTGCTCAGCACGCGTGCAATGACGACGCTTGGCTGTCTTCCGAATGCTCTCCGAGATATGATAATTAGCATGAAAAAATAGAAGAGACTTGCACTTTGACAACATTTGTTGAGCAGAAACTAAGTCAAGAAACTTAGAAATTTCATGCGAGTCTACGTGAATAGGGAGAGGGCAGTTTGAGATATGGAAACATTCTTTGCCTGAAGCGGGCTAGCGTGACTTGTAATCGGAGAATTCTGTTTATGTCTGAGCAAAAAATACCTTGACCTTTCAAACGACTATCAATTTACATATGTTAAAAGGGTTTATGACGAGCGCTATAAAACATGATAAAAGGCTAAGTTTTAACTTTTTTCCCCAGAAAATTCCATCATAGCTTCTGGCGAAGTAAACACGATCTTACATTTATCACCGTCAGCGTGATCCATGGCCAGCTGCAATACCTTTATAGCGCATTGAATATTCCCTTCGAAAGTAAACAGAAACAAAAATTCCAGATTACGAAATCTTCTGTTTCGCACGCAAAACGAAAATACAGCTTAACTCTGGATAGTTTCAGCCTTAGTAGCTAGCAGCTGGTACCAAATTAGATGCTTTATCCTTGCAACTGTCCTGCGCCCATCGCCGAAGGATTTTGGCCCAAGTTTGACCAAATAAACCTTTTTCCCGTCGGCGGCCATTCTTTTGTCTAAACAGTTAATTCGCTAACTTGACAAAACCCTCCTGAGGGGGGATATGACGAAAAGAACAGAGAAATGGCCTGTAATTGGCTGATAATGACATCATCCGCGGAGGTTTGGATATAGTCACCGACATGACTAAAAAAAAAAAAAAAAAAAAAACCGAAGGCAGAGCAAGAAACCGCCCAGCCTTCGGCTGCGCGGTTTAATAAAGGCAGAGCAAGAAACCGCCCAGCCTCCGGCTGCGCGGTTTAAAAAAAAACCGAAGGCAGAGCAAGAAACCGCCCAGCCTCCGGCTGCGCGGTTTAATGATGCAGTTTTGTTATCTAGGACTTTATCACGACACCGAAACCATTTATTGATGCCTAGCACTTAGCATGGCAAGGATGGAAATGGCTTGAAATTTGAAAAAACTAGCCAGTTTTTTCAAATTCTAAAGCCATTCCTTGAAAATATTGCCAAAAATTCATTATGGTTTGCTCTCTGAGCCACCATCCATTTGAGCATTTTGGGAGCGAGTAAAGGTACCAGGTAAAGATTTCAGCAACGAATGAAGCTGAAAACAGTAAAACTCCTGTGACAGTGCTCCTTTAAATCAAGTCTAACCAAATATTTGAACGAGTTAGCTGTGGAATTATCGTTGGAAGCACCGAAGAAGGAAAGAATTACGGAGAGGTTGCAAGACATCGACAAGAGACGGGACGAATTGCTGGAACTATTGGATAATCTTCAAGCCTTGTACAAAGAAATAAAAGAAACGACGAATGATCATGTCGATAGCTAAACGAGTGGAGCTCGGTTGTTTTTAGCGAAAGGAGCGGCCAAAACCAGTGATGTAAATTCTAACGCCGAAAAGAAGAGCGGGAAATTGAAGAGCACAAGTGCGAAGGATGGTCACGTGGTGGACCCAAACAGGCGACTCGAGCGGATGCGAATTCCTAAGTTTTCGGGCGATAAGATGAAATATTCGACTTGATGGGCCGCGTTTTCAAGCTGCGTTGATGAAACGTCTTTGTCACCACAATTTAAAATGTTGCGGCTGGAAAGTTACTTGGAAAGCGAGGCGGCCGAGACGGTGAGAGGATTAGGTTATTCGTCAGAATCTTACAAAGCAGCAAAAGCAAGGTTGAATCGAAAGTATGGAGGAAATCGGCGACAGGTTCAGGCGCATATTGATGAGCTAAGAAAGTTGAAACCTATAAATGCAGAGAACCCTCGAGAGTTGGAAAAATTTGCAGACCTAGTGGAAAGGACAGTTGTTACCTTAAAGGAGAATAAACAGAACTCAGATCTTGAAGGGGGAACTTTATATGCTATTGTGCTGGAGAAAATTCCCCAATCTCTTCTCAGCCAGTACTACAGATGGATTAAGGAAAAGGGAAAACAGGAATCCCTCGAGGAACTACGACAATGGGTAGCCGAAGAAGCCGAATACCAGGTTCAGGCATCGGAGGTAAAGCATGGAGTTTCCAGTACAGGAGGAAGGCATGTTAAGGGGCCTCGTTCATTTTTCGGGACTGGAGACAAGCGTGACAGACCTTGCAAGGTGTGCAACCAAAAACACCCAGTTGGGAAGTGCGAGGTGCTGAAAGGAATGGAAAACAAGAAGAAGTGGGAGACAGCGAAGAAACTCGGTCTGTGTTATCGTTGCTTAGGAAAAGGGCACCTGAGTGAGGCATGTCATTGGAGTAGAGAGTGTGGAATTGATGGGTGTAAGGAGCATCACCACCGCATACTTCATCAGGAGAAAAGCCCTACCGATGGCATGGAGGGGAAGTCCGACACATCTGATGTTGATGGAAATAAGTCCAGTATGTATGAAACCGTAAAGGAGCGTGAACAGTGAAGAATCGCCCTTCGCACTGTTCCAGTTAT
>JAHPZR010053153.1:12500-22500 GCA_019787425.1 Platygyra sinensis | reverse complement strand
GCTACAGTGTACGACCCATTAGGTTTGTTGATGCAAAAAGCATGGTTAGAAGCAGGGACATGGGACGATTTGTTGCCAGAACACCATCAGCAAGAATGGATTAAGTGGTTTCAAGAGATGAATAACCTTGAACTAGTGAAAATCCCAAGGTGTTTGAAAGATCCTGTGGATAAGGTGATAGAGTTGAGCAGCCATACATTCACTGATGCATCGGAGTGTGCATATGCAGCTGCTGTCTATGCACGTCATAAGTGGTATCGGGTTAAACCAAAAGAAGAACTTGAACTTGGCTTGTCTCTAGTAAGAGTGAAAGTCTGGGTGCACCGATTCACTGCAAACTGTAGGAGACCAGCCAATCAAAGACTGCAGGGCAAACTTACGCCGGTGGAGCTTGAAGATGCTGAAGAAGCCATTATTAGGGAGGTGCAGACTGAAAAGTATGCAGCAGAGATGGATGCGCTGAGAAGAGACAAGCAAATCCCAAGGCAAAGTCCATTGGCACCGTTAAATCCGGTATTAGTTAATAGAATTTTAAGATCGAAGACACGATTACAACAGGCGGACGATCTTCCCTACGAAGTTAAGTGTGCAATCATTTTGCCAAAGAGGGATCAAGTCACAGGCCTGATTGTTAATTAAGTACTATTATGAATCAGAAGGTCATCAGATGGGGCTTAACTATACAATCAATCACCTACGTGAGAGATATTTTGTGGTTCATGCACGCGAACAGGTTAAAAGGGTCATGAGAGTGCTTGAAGTGTGCAAAGCGATTTCGATCAAGGCCAGCTTGTCAACAGATGGCACCGTTACCAAGGATCAGACTATAGCAGTCATCTAGACCATTCATCAATTGTGCAGTTGACTTCGGCGGTTCTTACTTGACTAAGCAAGGGCGGGGCAGAGCACGAGCAAAGCGCTACTTGTGTTTATTCCTCTGGCTACAAACACATTGTTGCTATTTGGAATTGGCATCGTCCTTGGACACTGATGCATTTCTCAATGCTTTCATACGGATGACAGCCAGGAGGGGTTGGCCTAAGCAGATGTTAAGTGATAATGGGACAAACTTTGTAAGCTCGTCAAGGGAAATAAAGGAATTAGTCTCAGCAATGGACCAAGATAAGGTACAACAGATGACCTCCAACAAGGGTGTGACGTGGAATTGGAAACCGCCAGCTGCGCGGCATTTTGGCGGAGTCTTCGAGTCTATGATAAAGTCAGCTAAACTTGCGATAGCGGCGGTAGTCGGGGGCGCAGAGGTAAACGACGAGGAGTTGGAGATGATTTTCATCGAAGTGGAAAGCCTACTTAATTCAAGGCCTCTTACAACCATAAGCGATGACCCCAATGACGAACCGGTATTGACTCCAAATCATTTTCTGATTGGTCAGATGGGAGGCGACTTTGTACCAGAGAGTGTCGACACCACACCTTTTAACCCAAGGAAGCGTTGGCGAAGAGTGCAGGAGCTTACAAGACATGTTGGCAGCAGTGGATGCGAGAGTATTTGCCACATATCGGATCGAGACCAAAGTGGTTCTTTTTTGCAGATAACATTCAGGTTGGAGACGTGGTTGTAGTTATCGACCCTAATGCTGCCAGACGGGAATGGAAAGTAGGACGCATTGAGCAGACCTATCCAGGTCCTGATGGACTAGTGCGAGTGGTGGATGTTCGAGTCAAGGACAAGGTCCTAAAGCGACCAATAACCAGAATCTCTCCACCTGAGATTCAAGACATTTAAGTCGTGACTGGTTGACTGGTTTATGTTTTATGTTTATGGAATGTTTTATGTTTATGGAATTCTCGGATCGGAAAGACCATTCGCCACCACCTAAGAATCCACGATACGACCAGGAAACCTTTTTTTTTTAGAATATTAGATTTCTTGATTTAGCTAGAATACCATTCAAAATATGAAAAACATCCACCTTTTTCTCGATGTTTTCTTGCTCGTCGTGCTTGTGCTTATTCATCTTTACAGGCCCGCCGAGAATTTGTGATGTCACGATGCGATAGTAACGTGACAGAGATCAAGGTCGTATCGTTTTTTTTTTTTGCTCGTTTCGGTCGTTTCGTTTCGGCCGTTTTGTTTCGGTCGTTTCGCTCGTTTCGCTCGTTTCGCTCGTTTCGTTTCGTTGTTTCGGGTTTTAGTACATGCCCATACAAATTCGTGCGTATAAACTGTCCACAGCTTTCGCTGACGTTCGGGCAATGATAGATGTTTTCTGCTTTTGTTTAGTCTGCTTGCAGCCGGTTTTTTCTCTAAGGGTCACTTAGACGCCCGAACTTAGTCGAGTGTTTAGTCATCGCGAACGCAAAAGAGCGGTATAGCAGTATGGCCGAGTAGGGAAGAGGGCGAGACGAGAAAAAACCGTCTGCGGACTCTTTTTAACTTTTCGAACCCTCTGTCAGCCCAACAACGGAGTACCTGATTGGTCAATATGTGCCCGATGACAGATAGTTGTCAGAAGGGTAATTAAAGCATCACAAGTTTCGCGTGAAGCATAACAAAGACGAGCGATGTAAGTCATGCAATGGCAAATCATCGCGATCATCAAGACGCAATCGTCTCGGAGACGCTTAAACTGTTGAAAACCAGTTCTCTTAGGCTGAACAGAAACAAGCTGGTGTCGGTGTCGTAAAATACAGACGCTTGACTCTCTGGTTCTGCAGTAGGAGTCTTAGTTTTTTCCGGACGTTGGCGATTTCGATTTACGCTTCCAGCGTTGTTGAGTCTCGCCGTCATCGGAAGTTGCTTCAACATCGGCTACGACGAATTAAGTTAGCCTTTAAGAAACGGGGTAGCTCAACGGCGTTCCAAATTTTTAACGCACACTTCGCACAGACTCTGGAGGAATAATTTGGAATCAGAAGACCCAGATCTTCAGATAAAAGTTTGTCCAATGTGTTGAATTCTGATCCTTTTGTCCTTTAAACGGATCACCTACAAAGTCAACGGCAATCCCCAGAGCACGAGGCGTC
Organism: Platygyra sinensis; assembly: GCA_019787425.1. Classification (NCBI taxonomy): domain Eukaryota; kingdom Metazoa; phylum Cnidaria; class Anthozoa; order Scleractinia; family Merulinidae; genus Platygyra; species Platygyra sinensis. The sequence continues at coordinate 19,512 of JAHPZR010053153.1, read as the reverse complement.
TTCGGTTTAATTAAACTACAGAAGCGAGCTTCTTAGGCTCTGCTTGCGACATCCGCCCGATAAAAGTATTTGGTATTTTGTTAACATAACGCAAGAGTTTTGAGCAACGTTTCGTGATACTCCCGCAGGAAAAATTGATTTCAATTAGTTAATTAGATTATTTTGACAGGTGTGAATGTCCTCAAAAACATGAGAAGAGGCTGCAGTCTGTTTTTCTTCTCGTGCGTGCCGCGCCCATGTCTCGTCCCATTCTCTTTTAGGCTAAATAGTGTCTCCTCATAATCCCTGGTGAAATTGATCGAGAGAAAAACAGACTGCCAGCAGTCTAGCTTTTGTTTCCCCATATGGGGCTGATAAAACTTTAAAATTTGTGTCTTCGCAAGCACAGGAGTAACTCTATGGCGCCGAGCTTAGACTTGCCACAAGTCGACCTTATGAATTTCAGGGTAGAATATGTTAGGCCGCGAAGCGGCCGAGCGAGCGAGAGGTACTGAATAAACAGGACGAAGGACTTTTCCGAAAGTCCGAGCTCTGCATAGCCTGCGTGGCTGGCCGTAGAAAGAGGTACTAGGGAGGAAAGTCAAAATGAGCGCGGGAGGGAAAAGGTACCGCGATCCTCCCGCGTCCGATCTTCTCGCGCTTCACGCACTCGTTTTTGCCCTTTCCCTCCCCTTCGGACGCCTGCCACGCAGGCTAAGCTCTGCATCGATCGACAACTTGAAAGCATCTGTCAGAGCCATTAGTGAGTTTAAGCATGACGTTTACGGCAAACGGCAAAGGTCACCTCTGATTTTCTCTTCTCTTCTTGTAATCCTTAAATAAGTCATACAAAAATAGAAAAGTGTCTCTTAATATTCACTGCAAATACAAATATTTGGATTCTACTGCACAGAGAGCTGAAGACAGACGGCAAAAGTTTCATTTTTGCCGTTTGCCGTAAACGTCATGCTCAAACACGGAGCGATCCTATATAACGAGGCTGAGGTGTTCAGCCTGTCGATCACAAATCCCAACGGATGGCCAATGCTCCCATTTGATTGGCTTATTCACTCAAGTCTAATTTTAGCGAGTTGCCACAGGATTCTGTTTTTGTGCCGGTTTTCTGCGGTTGAGAAATAAATTTGAATACTAAAATTCGTAAAAAAAATACAAACAGACTGCGAAGGTAATATATTTTATCTACGGTAATATGGTTATTCTTCAGCCAGTAATCTAAAAGAGATTCCGTAAGATCAACATTAGCTGCTGTTGTACTCTCGCAGCTAAAATTCAGTCGACCTTTTACGAACGTAATCAGTTTCAAGGCATTCTATGGCATTCAGCCTTGAGTCTTCCACTTTCTTTCTAACATCAATATTCAGGCGAAATCTTACTTGCATTTTGCCAGTTCTGTTGTTTCTTCGTAGTACTTCGTAGTACACTGAATATGGAACAGTTTGAGGAATAATCATCTCATTGTTGTTCAATTTGCATTTTGTTTGCACAATCAAAACGCTCATAAACCTGAATAATTTTAAACATCCCACAAAAAATCCGCCTGTGTTCACAGGCTAATCAAAATCACCTCTTACGAGATTTAGTTTCGTTCTCAGCATGCTGATATAAATGGAAACAGATAGCTCGCAGGCATCAGCTTTGTTATTTTAGTTAGCGGCGAAATTTGAATGTTCCACGTGTAGCGACGACGAAGATAATTTATCGTTTTTGGTCTTCCAAAGCCTTCATCTAAAGTGTTAATATAAGTTTTATTTTCACTGTATTTTTATTATTTACTTTATATTATTCTACGTAAATGACTTCGGTGGTTTGAGGGAAAAAAAACGCTATTTCTCCACGACTTCTATGTTATGCGACCGTTATTCTGGCTTTACACCATTGCACAGGAAGCCAACAAAGTGCTTCAAGGGGGCGTGTCCTTGCTCTTTATAGGATCGCTCCGTGTTTAACCTCTCTAGCCACGTTGACCCGTTTACTTCGAAAGCTGTGACACATTGAGACAACACCTTTTAAGAAATTCATGACAAAATTAAGAAAATGAAAAAGGCTCACTCACGTACCTCGCTTTCCAACGTGCACACTGAAACCCAAAAGCTACGGAGACAAAACGCAAAATATCGCGAAGCGTGGGTTGCCTTCTTTCTCATGTGATCGTTGACGCAATTGCCGACTTGACGTTACGCCAAACGGCAAACGGCAAAAATGAAACTTTTGCCGTCTGTCTTCAGCTCTTTGAACAGTGGAGTGACTGAATATTTGTATTTGTGGTGAATAGTAGGAGACATTTTTCTATTTTAATTTATGTGATTTAATTAAGCATTAGAAGAAAAGAACACAAACTCTGAGGTCATCTTTGCCGTTTGCCGTCTGCCGTAAACGCCATGCTTAAACTCACTATTTTCTCGAATTCTGTTGGGTTCCCACTCGTAATTTTCTCGCAATTAATGGTAAGGGTTACGATAATTCACTATGGAGTGACGGCATTCATCGTGGTTCACGACAGATTCACGACGAGTGGTTACTCTTTACCTGTCGTTCATGTACATAATCACAAAATGGACTTGGAATAAAAACCTCAGTCAAACCGGACCTCTATAAAAAATTTTACACACTTGTACTATATGAAGTAATGATCGAAATGTCTACGGCTCTGCATAGTGTCTGCATTTGCATACGCAAATAGCATACACAAAATCACGAATCCACCACAGTTTAATTTCAAGCAGGCTTTTAGCCAGGTTTCTGTTAGTGGAAGTCCAGTAATTAACATGGGGCCGAAGGCCCCATCCCGCTAGGGAGGTTAGGTGCACTTTCCGCGATTTTCAGTCGATAAACTCATTGATCGGACTTGAATGTCAAATGCGTCGTTTTCTTTGCCAAAAACCTAACATGGATTGAAACTGTACTTGCTTTTACCCACTAAACGCATCAGTTAACACCTCCATGCGGCGTTGATCTTGACGGCCATTACACTGTAATTGCAGGGTCACCCCGAAACGCAGACCATGTAGACTGCAGACTGCAGACCGTGCAGACCATGCAGACTGTGCAGACTGGGTACATTTTTTTTTCTAACACTTGACTCGCTTTCTTACTTTTTTCGGTTCTACAGTTACAAAATAGCGTTAAATATGTCGTGATGTTTGTTATTTATCCACAGACCGCGCAAACTCGACGTCAGACTGTTGATTCAATAGAGAAACGCGTTTGATACACTTTGTAGGGAAATTCCCTTACTGATCCTTAATATACTAAAATCAAGCATAAAATTAAACTTCCACATATCCTGGGTGCAAATTGCGTCGATTTTTGAGGGGTTTGTGGTTTTAATTGTTTTGTCCAATTGGATTATGTGTTCGTGTTTTTTTTTTTTCGATTTTTTACCTCATGGTATGACGTAACTCATGCTATGGGGTTTAGGGTTTGGGGGCGAAATTCAATTAAAAATCACTCACTCACTTGTTAGACAATTAATTTATGCATTAAACCTGGATTAAACACGTTTTCCCCGTATCTCCCCCTCTCCGACAAGTTTGCCGTGTTGATTATGTTATTGTGTCAGTGTACGTGGGGGATGTACAAAGGCGAGAATATGTCCAACTATACTTGGACAGATTCAAAATGGCGTCCTGTCCCTGTGAAGCGTGGTGGCTGTTTGTTTCTAAAGCTGATCGGAACCTACCTTTGTGGAGCCAGAAGTGGAAAGGAAATATGCTACAGAATACTCGACTGCACAGAAATGGGCGTCGAAGTCCTAGAAGTGAGGATAACATGAACGATTCGTGCGTAAAGATCCTTTACATGCGTGAGACCGTGATCATGAAATAAGCTTATTGCAAATTGGTTAGTGTTATACTTTGTTGATTTTTCGTTTTACCCACGACCACGAAAATTTCGAGATGTGCGGTGTTTTGAATTCAAATAACGGACTATGAGCTACTATGGGGCCTCTCGTGACTTTTGGAAACAGAGTTGTAGTTGGATGGAGGTTTAAATTTCGGTAAAGAGTGCGGCTACGGACATCTTTGGACGACGGCGAAATTATTGACCGGCCACAGGAGGAAAGTAGTATGTTGAAATGAACGCTTTATCACCTGGGACAAACGGCAAGCCTTCCTCCTCCTATCGTATGGCATTTTGTGGAGAACATGCAACATGTAATTAAATAACTAGGAGTTTCAATGTGAAAGTTAGTGCTGGCGTCAGCGCTTGAAGGAAATACTGATAATACGCGTAATTTGAAATAAACGGTATCATAGGAGTTGGTGTAGCTAGTTAAGTTTTAAAGGCGTTTTGTGAAAACAACTACAGAGCCCCAAAAGATTTTTCTTCACTTGAGAAAAGAATGTAACAAATGCTACAACTTGGTTTAGGAGACCCAGGAAACCTTAAGTAGATGGATTTCCACAAGTATTCTTTTTAAAAATTAGCCTTTATGCTAAACGTTACCAGTAAAAGAGAAAATGAGACGTTTTTAATTACACGAATTTGTGAGTTTACCGAAACTTGGGCCGTCACGCAACGTGACATCGAAGGTCATATCAAATCGCATTAAAGCAAGGAAATCAAAATCCACAGAACAACATGATTGCAAGCTTTACTTTCGCCTCGACGGCACATGTAACTCCAGTGGTCGAATTATCTAACTCAACGGGCTGAGATTTTTAGTCGACGATCACATGTAACGCCTCAACGGGCGAAGAATACTGTGAATGATTTCTCTGCGGTTTCGATTTCGACATAACGCAAGCTAAAGCAGGTTGGCTTCACAGTTTCCTCTCTTTTCTTCCCGACACTAGCAAGCTGCAGTCGGCAGCTTACTCCGAATGGAAGTAATTTTGCCTAACACTTCACTGCTGCTGAATACACTGAGATAAAAAAATGATCTCATGAAGTAGGACTTGATCGATATCTTGGCACCTCCATACGCGAATCGGCAAAATTTCTCACATAATAGAACAGCCAAACACATAAAAATCTCTTGTCTTCCTCGAGAGTCATTACTAAACCATTCATGACCTTCATGAATACTTCCACAAGTAACTAGAGACATCCATATTTCACCTCATTTATTGTGCCCTTGATTTCTAGCCGAGCTGGACTATTGCTCGAGATCGATCGATATTTCCACGTGCATTCACAAGCACCCCGGAATGCCCGGATATAAAAAGCACAATCGACTGCGCATGTCTTCAATCTTACATCCGACAGATTTTGCCTTCTTCTCGCTATTATATAGAATAGGCAGCTGCCTCGCTAGGGCTCGCCAGCAATAAGCACACTTTGAGATAATTTTCGCCATTCGTTCAGAAAGTTTTCGGAAAATATTGTCACACGCCAGCATATTACACATGATGTTGACAAACATTGCTGTCATCATAGTTGAAGCATTTTTGGGTGGTACATTATGATAGTCATGCGATATTTCAGCAGATTGAATTATATTCTTGGCTTGCACTGTCACGCAATATAAAAATAAATCGAAAACCATTAAGTGGATGAAGTCAGGAAATTGGGATGCTATAGGAGACTGGTAAAGATGAACCTTGTCCAAGTTTTAAGTCTGTGCGTTTTCCTAAACCTGAGATATTCGTCGAAATATTCTGCACAAATTTACAGAGCCCAGTATGGAGCCGCCATGTTGGGGTACCTCCGTGGAACCCCAACATGGCGGCTGGAAAATAGTGTAATCATCGGGAACTTACTTTGGCTATCTGGGCGACTTATTATCTGCACTGAACAAAAAGGCATGTACATAAGCACTTTTCTTAATACTTTAACCTCTGAATAGGCTGAAAATTAGGACATAAGAAGATATTTTTCAACAAACGCGCTCGTAGCTTTATGTCACGCACCGCCATAGCTCTGAAATTCAAAATGCGTTGGTTTCCAGACGAAGCAAGCTACTGAGCTGAAACGTTGTAAACAAATGTCAATTTACCCATTCTAATGCCTGATGAGGATAAAAACTTTGGTGGCTATTTAGTTTTGGATTTTAGAAAATGATGACGTCACGTGCAAGCCAAGAATAGAAATCGTGAGTTCTAATAAAAGCACTGTGAAGTAGCAATACCATCTGGGCTTTAATTTTTTTATGTTTGTTTGCTTTTTACCCTGACATGGTAACAGTCTGTGAAATCAATGTATTACTATATTTTAAATGCAAGTACTATAGAAAAGAAAATCATTTCATAGATCTCCAACTTCAGTTTTAAGCAACTCATTCATTACCTTTGCAATGTCCCCCCAGGGTGTGATTAGTCCCAGAAAAATTGGGAGGGGGTGTGCAGCCTGCTTCCTAAATTTCTTACCCTTGCTATGACCAAAATCTGTGATGTTTCCTACCCTATTTATGACCTGACCAAAAATTTAAAACCCTATTTATAATAATTCTGACTCGTAAATCAAAACCCTGTTTCTGACCAGTTCCCTAGTTCAGACCAATGTAAAATTAGCATAAACATAATTTGTGAAGGGCTTTTGTTGATTTTCTTTTCGATAATGATGAAAAAGTGGCTTCTTGAAAACATACCCATATCAAGGCTAGAGTGCAAAAACCATACCTTTTTATGACCAAGATGGCCAAAATCAGCTTTAATTGATACCCTATTTATGACCAAAACAGCTGAAAAACCATACCCTTTGGGGTTGTGCATGCCTATACCCTGTTTATCCCAAATAAGGGAGTGCCTCCCTCCCCGGGGGTGTCATGCATTCTAACATTTTCTTATTTGAACTAAGTAACTTCACTGTCCTGCTCTGTAATCCCTGATTGATTATCATAAATTGGTTAACAGCCCCACATACATTCTTTTCACTATAACAAGTTAGCTGGTGATTTTAACAAATCTGTGAATTATATACTTCCCAGGAAGTTTACTGCAACAGACAAGATTTTAAAATTCTGCCAAACTTAATGACAACATATTGCTTCAATATCCGAAAAAAAAAAACAGTTATGTACCAGAATAAAAATTGTAAATCACAACAATTATAACTTCTGAACAACAAAATA
>JAHPZR010053153.1:0-7500 GCA_019787425.1 Platygyra sinensis | reverse complement strand
TCAGAGACGCTAAAAGCGCTTTTGCAACCATTTAGTTATAAAAAACGTACCAAAAGTAATTTCAATGTTACCATTTGCCAATAAGTTTAAAGATCTTCTAAAATGTGTTTGCCTTTCTGTATATAAAGGTAAATTCTAAGGAAATCTGTGAGAAATATCCTTTCCTTCTTTTCTCAGAAAAATGCTGATGTCACTGCTGAGCATTTTTGTTGAGATTCAAGGCTAATTATCTCGAAAATATGCGTGGCTACCCCTATCTTTCTTTATGGATTCCAATAGCCCTTGTAAAGATCTACTTTTTCCGCGTGGTCGTTACCTGGCGCAAAAAGCTTTGTATTTAGTAGGCACAATCCTTAAGAATCAAAGATGACTTTGGACAGGCCACATTAAATGCAGGCAGTGACTCTGCATCCCTTAATGAGGTGTCCAACCCGTTCCATATATCAGTCAGCGCTAAAATTTACTGACGACCTATGACCCCATCTTCTTGTGGCACACTTCTTGTGGTATTACTCAGTTTGGAGTGTACTATGTGTATTACCAGCACGCGGCTAACGGACACTATTGCCTTCCTACAATCTCTGGAACAGTTTAACATTATTATTGCTCTAATCAATACTTTCTTGTCTCAAGTGTGCAGCGAAAATGACAAGTTAGTTCACGGACAGTTTTAACCGTCTTTCAAAGCACGATGGAATGTCCCCGCGATGGACAACAGTTCTTCAATACGACGAACAAGAGACTTGACACTATCCCAAATAAAGCGAAGAAACGGTTTGCGGACGTTGCGTCCATAAATTTCACCATACTGGTCTTCTGCGAAGAAAAACTCCCAGTCTCCACTCCCCGACTGAATAACGAACTCTCGTCCTGGTTGTGACAGGATAAAGGCAGCGTTGCACATGTCGGCCCCATCATCTAATGCATCAGGGACGAAGGAGATCGCTGCGCGTAAAAACTGTAGGGTTGTGTAACGAGCCGCGTCTAGGTAGCAATGCTGACCTTCGTTTCCGCATCTCTTTACGAGCTCTCTTCCAAGAGTGGCCCCAGTAATTTCGTTCACAAATATTTTTTCTTCCTTCGTGTAATGCTTAAAGAGAAAAGGCAAGATTAAACGAAAAAGAAACTACAAAATGTTTTCAAATTTGTGGGGTATTGCAGGGAACTAAAACTTTATACTTGCCGTAAACTCATCTAAGAATAAATTAAGAAAGGTGCTCATGAGACCAGTGGTCTTAAAGTGTTCAAGCTTGCCTAAACTAGTAGTTTCCATTGGAAAGTGAAGTGCTGCGAGTGAATTTATGTGGAAGATGTTTTTGTCATTTAGGAAGCATTGTAGAGGGATAGTCAACATGAGCTACTAGATCATAGAGTATTTTGCCAAAGGCTAATGGGCCTAAAAACTTTTCTGTTCTCTAAAAACGTACCGAGGTCAACACGATAAACTGTTCACTCATGCGAAAACTCTTCAATCGAGTATTCACAATCGTTGACCGCCACCACATCACGTCACGGTTAATTTATGACAAAAATGTATTTTGTACCATGCTGTTTTCAATTGATGTTCACTGAGACGCTCCTCCGTTAAACTGCCAAACTGCTTGTTAGATGTTTAAATGCTCCTTGAAAATCTTTTTACGTTAACTCGCCGTTCGAACGACTGGCGTTTCTAATGCCGTTGTAACATTCCCAAAACTCATCTACAGTCACGCTGTTACTCCACGCTGATTAGATGACGCTAAAGAATGCATCCAATCAAGGTGAGCAAGCAGCGTGACACATCCTTAGCACACGAATTCCCGGCCGCAGATGCTGGTCGCTTCGAGCATTTCTCGAAAATTATTTGGTGTTTAGCACTTGGATTTTACATGAATCTTCGATTGAATGCTACGAGAAGAAGCATCAACCTTTCAGTTTATCTGGTGTTCGATTTGGAAGCTGGGCGATTCAAAGTTATCGGTAAAAATCTGCTTGGTGGTGGAGCGGTCACAAATGATCTTTCCACCCTTGACTCCTTCTCATAACGTGTAGTAACAACCAATGCAAAATCCACAAAATCGCTCAAATTTGCCATTTTGAGCCCCAAAAGTTTTGTAACGAGTAAACAGTTTAAGTGGAAAGCATAATAATTTCAAATTCTACGAAAAACGCAACTAGTAGGATACTTTGTTCCTCACATTTTCAAAGCGGGTGTGCTAAGATTTATTCGAACCATTCGTAAACAGTAAGGGGTTTCCAAAGTGTTTCCACGTTTCCACAAGGGTTTCAAAGCGTTTTCAAGTTCCAGGAATTGATTCAAATATTCTGAGAAACAAATCGGCTTTAATCATGGGAATTTGTACAACCTTCACTTGCTTTCAAACTCTTCGCCCGCGAAAACGTGGCTCTCTACACGAAACAGGATTCTTATGAATCGAAAGAGCCTCGATTTCGATTACTTGAAATCGAGGCAAATGCGGTGATATACATACATCCAAAATACATCTCAAATGAGCCTGGCTTCTGGCGCAGGCAATCCAGACTGGTCACGAACGCGACCGAAATTAGTCTGCTGCGAAGCCTAATGGCTACTCCTAGGGTGGGATGCTAGTCTGCATACTTTTCGTATATAAAGTTAAAGAAGTGATCTCGCCAAGCGCTTGATGAACCCGGACTTCTTAATCTGTCGTACAAAGAGCTCAGGCTATACAACCTAGACTGGTAAATTATGTTGAATTATCTACCAAAAATACATTCTATGTTTTCATACCTCTGCCACTCGTCCTCTTCCCATGAAGCCATGATGTGTCTGCGGATATTGCCGCGGTTGACTGTAGCTTTTGGATTCAGTATTACCTCCCATATCCGGCGAAGTGTAGTACAATTAACTTGCAGCACAAGAAAAATGAATGGTTTTCACCTAGTCCGCAGCGACTGTGCTCGCGACACGATTCCAAGCGCTCCGGATCTAGTCAGAGTTTAGAGTGGTCTCTTCACCCTTGATCGTTTGTTTTATACTCAGCCAGGAAATTTGCTGATTCATTGTTGTTTGCTTTCAGTTCCTTGGGTTTTTTCCCCAGACTCTTCCTTTGATTAGCATTGGTCAAAGTTTGTTTTCAGTTTCTAGGGACTTTTCCCGACGTCTCTAATCGATAAACATTGACCAAAGTTCGATTTCTTGCTTTTGTATTTTTTTTTCCGGAGGTCTCCTTGGTTATCGATATAAAACCCTGAACTAAGCATGTTTTCAATTTTTGGAGGTTTTTCTCAAACATCTTCTATCGATGATCATTGCCTTTTTCCTTTCTTATCGTAAAACACTAGCACCTGCTCACGACCAGCTGGCTTTCTGATTCATTGTTGTTTGCTTTCAGTTCCTTGGGTTTTTTCCCCCGACTCTTCCTTTGATTAGCATTGGTCAAAGTTTGTTTTCAGTTTCTAGGGACTTTTCCCGACGTCTCTAATCGATAAACATTGACCAAAGTTCGATTTCTTGCTTTTGTATTTTTTTTTCCGGAGGTCTCCTTGGTTATCGATATAAAACCCTGAACTAAGCATGTTTTCAATTTTTCGAGGTTTTTCTCAAACATCTTCTATCGATGATCATTGCCTTTTTCCTTTCTTATGGTAAAATACTAGCACCTGCTCACGACCAGCTGTCTTCCTGATTCATTGTTGTTTGCTTTCAGTTCCTTGGGTTTTTTCCCAGCCTCTTCCTTTGATAAGCACTGGTCAAAGTTTGTTTTCAGTTTCTAGGGACTTTCCCCGACGTCTCCAGTCGATAAACACTGAATTCTTGTTTTTGTATTTTTTCCCGAGGTTTCCTTTGTTATCGATATCGGAAACCCTGAACTAAGCACGCTTTCAGTTTTTCGAGGTTTTTCTCAACGTCTTCTAGCGACGATCATTGAATTTTTCCTTTCTAATGGAACAAGAATTTAAAAAAAAATTAAAACCGCGCTTTTTAACTCTTTTGCGCTCACAAAAACATTACGTAATACTTAGCAACAACGTTTTGCGAGAAAACATTAAAACATTACCCGGAAACAATATTTAAAAGACTGGAAACAATAGAGATTGCGTGATTCAGAGTTGGCTCAGTGCCTAGGTTGTAAGAGATTTTCACATTCTTTGCATAGCGTGGTTGCGTGATTTGTAATCGGAGACTTTGTTTACCTAGCTCGAAGGAGAAAAGGTCTCACAATTGACCTTTCAAAGGAATATATATTTCCATATGTTCAAAGCCAAGGTTTTATTTTTTTTCCCAGAAAACTCCACCATTACTTCTGGCGAAGTAAACACGATCTTATTTATCACCGTAAGGGCATTCCAGTAAACACGATCTTATTTATCACCAACAGCGGAGTCCATGGCTGACGACAGACGTAATACCTTCTTTAGCGCATTGAATATTCCCTTCGAAAGTGAACATGCAAGCAAAACGAAAATACAGCTTAACGCTGGATAATTTCAGCCTTAGTAGCCAGCAACTGGTCCTAAGTTACATTCTTTATCCTTGCAAATGCCTTGACGTGCATCTCCGAGGGATTTTGGCCCAATTTTGACCAAATAAACCCTCCCCAACTAACCGCAAGTTTATTTAATTCGCTAACTAGGGCAAAACTCTCCTGAGGGGAGGTATGAAGAAAAGAGCTGAGAAATGGCCTGTAATTGGCTGATGATGACATCATCCGCGGAGGTTTGGGATTTGTAACCGACAAAACGAAAAAAACAAGAATTTTTTAAAAAAATTAAAACCGCGCTCTTTCAATTCTTTTGAGCTCACAAAAACATTACGTAATATTTAGCACATGCAACAACGTTTTGCGAGAAAACATTACCCGGAAACAATTTATAAGATTGGAAACAATAGAGATTGCGTGATTCAAAGTTGGCTTAGTGCCTGGGTTGTAAGAGATTTTCACATTCTTTGCATAGCGTGGTTGCGTGATTTGTAATCGGAGACTTTGTTTCCTAGCTCGAAAGAGAAAAGGTCTCACAATTAACCTTTCAAACGAATATATATTTGGATATGTTCAAAGCCAAGGTTTATTTTTTTTCCCCCAGAAAACTCCACCATTGCTTCTGGCGAAGTAAACACGATCTTATTTATCACCGTAAGGGCATTCCAGTAAACACCATCTTATTTATCACCAACAGCGGAGTCCATGGCTGACGACAGACGCAATACCTTCTTTCGCGCATTGAATATTCCCTTCGAAAGTGAACATGCAGGCAAAACGAAAATACAGCTTAACTCTGAATAATTTCAGCCTTAGTAGCCAGCAGTTGGTCCCAAATAGATGCTTCATCCTTGCAAATGTCCTGATGCCCATCGCCGAAGGATTTTAGCCCAAGTTTGACCAAAAAAACATTTTCTCCTCCGGCGGCCATTTTTTGTCTTTTGCTAACTTGACAAAACCCTCCTGAGGGGGGATATGACGAAAACACCTGAGAAATGGCCTGTAATAGCGAAGCGCGCGAGTGACGTCATGACTCAGACAAGACTCAGACAAACAAACTGGAATGGTGGATGATTTTGAAGATTTCTTTAAGAGCAAAACCCGGTGTTCCTAAAACACTTGTGAAACGAAAATTTCGCTTATATTCCCTGTATTTCCCTCAGAACAAGCTTATGTCGACTGAGTCTCGCGGGGAATTCAGTGATTTGCATTCTATTTTTAGACTTCGCGCGCTTCGCTATTAGCTGGTAATGACATCATCCGCGGAGGTTTGGGATTAGTAACCGACAAAACGACAAAAAAAAAAAAACCGAAGGCAGAGCAAGAAACCGCCCAGCCTCCGGCGGCGCGGTTTAAAAATACTAGCACCTCACGTCCAGCTGGCTTTCAATATTTACGGATTTTTCCCGCCATCATCTGTCCATGAAAACTTGCCCAAATAAGGTACGTTTGACTGTGCTGGGCTCGGAACCGAAAGCATTTATTAGTTTTTCAGTTCAACAGTTTATTCAGTACTTTCTCGAAGTCGGTTCTTTGCAAACTCAATTTGCATCGAATTTCGACATGCAATACATGTACATCAATCTGTAGGGTATTTTTTTATAGATATAAACATTTATGAACATTGTTTGATCTGTTCCGCCTCGACAATTTCTTCAGAACTTTCTCGAAGATTTTCTTTGCAAACTCACTTTGCATCTCATTTCGACATGTAATACTACTACCTCAACCTGGAAATAATTTTTTTAACACGTCATTTTTTTGAAATATTCTGAAAAGTATTAGCAGTCCAAATGGGATTTATTCCCCTCTATTTTTCCGGGATAACGAATATAGATAACCTTGGACAACATTTTGTAAAAGGCTTCTCAGCTCATGTAATATGATTTCATTGTAATTGTTGATCAGTCTCACGCAATTATAGCGTTACCCCGTGACCCTATCACGCCTTCGATTCATTTAGCGGTAAAAGGAATTCTGTCGAAATAGTGCTCACACGTACAGGTTCACTGATCCTACCAAATACTAACTTATTTTCTTAAATTATTGATTTTGTTAAAAAAAATTGCTGTTTACCACCTTGTTCTTTATGGACTTACGGGAATTGAGAAAGTGAAGATGATTCGTTTAAAGTCTTCTGATACAGACTCAGATTCCAGATAACACGAGGAGACCTTCGTGCTCTGTTTCGGTCACCCAATTTCCGACTGAAAGGCCTGTCATGCGATGCATGGATCCAGTATGTCGACCTCGCAACTAAGGTGTCCAAAATGTATTCAATTCATAATAACTGCACGGCCTGAAGAATTCTTGAAGTCAACAGATTGTGTGTGCATTTTCCGAGGGTCTAAATGAGAGTGCTAGAATCTCAGTTATGGGTTAAATTTTCGATAATTTCTCAGCTTTCAGCAGATTTTGCAGATCTCAAATCCCAGCTGTCAATTTAACAATACGACATTTAAAACTAGCACTAAACAGTTACAATTTTGTTGCTCGGACATAGCATCACACGGAGAGCTCTCACCAACAACTTTCTGTAGGCATGTCTGTATCCGTGTATATGTTTGACAGGCACACGTCGCATACCCTTTTCCAGACGTTGCGCATTCAGTTGGTAGTTTTTAATTCTCTACGTACGACGAGGGATTTTGAACGATCACCTATGCATGTCTTCCTATACAAGGGGTAGCGAATCTCTCTCTCCTTTGCAGAGGCCTCTTTCGTGTTACATTGGTCGTGCAGGCTACTTATAACGGAAGAGCGCGGTAACGGCGGTAACGGAAAGAGAGCAGAGAGGTTCCATCATCCCCCACCGAGGAGAGAGAGGGTAGCAAATGCTATCTAGAAAATCCTGCGCCTCGGAAACTGGTAATTCGATATAAAAATCTCGGAATCCTTTGTGATTTTAATTCACAAAGTCCCCTTTTGCTATGCTTCTTTCTGTCTCGAAGTCTAAAATTGTTTAAGTCACAGTCTTTAATTCAAACAAGGTTCTTGAGGTCTCCCAATTTGCCATTCCTCGCGCCTCACTGGGAAACGATTGCTGGAATTCGCTGGC
>JAHPZR010053152.1:0-16267 GCA_019787425.1 Platygyra sinensis | reverse complement strand
GCCCGGGACTAAGGCTGCGCTCCCTCGGGGAGGGCAGGCCCCGGGACTAAGGCTGCGCTCCCTCGGGGAGGGCAGGCCCCGGGACTAAGGCTGCGCTCCCTCGGGGAGGGCAGGCCCCGGGACTAAGGCTGCGCTCCCTCGGGGAGGGCAGGCCCCGGGACTAAGGCTGCGCTCCCTCGGGGAGGGCAGGCCCCGGGACTAAGGCTGCGCTCCCTCGGGGAGGGCAGGCCCCGGGACTAAGGCTGCGCTCCCTCGGGGAGGGCAGGCCCCGGGACTAAGGCTGCGCTCCCTCGGGGACTATTATTTAAACACCAGTGAAATACCAAGGGAGCTTTCCCGCGAAAAGGTCATATATTCACACGTGCAGATGAAGGTAACATGTGATATTCTCACGTGAAGAGATCACCTTCGTTATGGTTACATAATAAATTGGCGCCTTTGAAAGCGAATCTGGTGTTTATATAATAATGATGGTATTTATATAATAAACAGAATATTACATTCCCGCTTATGGATATGAGTTTTATCTTGTCGTGTTTAACTCGATATCTCACTCGTTCGCTCCGCTCACTCGTGAGATATTGAGGTGACCACTCGAAGATAAAATTCATATCCACGCGCGGGCATGTAATATCCTCTATATATTTTTCTGTTGTGGGAAGTGGTGGGGAGTTCACGCCAAAAAAAGTGAGCCTTTTCACTTTTGATGATTGTAATATTATTTATTTTCTCTCATGGTTATGGAAAACTATAACATTTTGCAATCATGTTACCTGAAAGCATAAGTTAAAATTAGTGGCCATTACTGCCTAGATCACAAGATCTTTAATTTTCTGTTTTTTGTTTGTTTTGTGTTTAGCTCAAGTACACTCAAAGGAACAGTCTGGCCTAATTAATTTTTTGGAATCCAATAAACAAAAGCAACTTTGTAGTTTCTACGTTTAAGACTTACGGCTCCAAATTTTTTTTCGATTCATTGTTAATTAAAAGATAACCTCGAGCGATAGTTTGCGTTTTAACTATACCTCTTGAACAATCTAGTGCCAAGGTTCTCCCGAGAGGGAGAAGCTTGCGCTTTTCTACAAAAGGTTCCTCGGGGAGCCCAGACCAAACACAGCGGTCTTGTTGAGCTTAATTTCTACAATAACAGCGGCAACGGTGAACAACGTGAAGTAGACAATTAATTTAGAGTCAAAATTATGTGTTTTGATTCAGTGAAGGCCTGTTCTCTGTATTTTTTCGTCCGTTTCCTTCACGTTTGCTTTACAGTGTTTCAACTGAGTGAGCAGAGGCAAGAAGGAGGTCCAAGGAGAAGAGTTTGTAGCATACAGAAGTTCAAGTTCAGTCAAGCTTAGATTCTACATTGGTCTGCATTCTCTGTAATCGCCAGCCGTGACAAGTGCTGGATTAACGGCGCTCAGTTTTTGTAGGTTTCAAAACATATATTAAACAGTAATGGGGTATACCTTTTCCTGGCAGCAAGAACTGATGATTGGAAGTCTTCAGTTTGGTACATAAGCAACTATTTTAATACGTATTTAAAACTTTAAAAGCATGGAAACCATGATTTCTTAATTGTCATGCACTAGTACCGTATCTTTTCACCCCGTATCAAAAAGAGTCAAAAACAATGAATGTCTTTCAGACAATGATCCAATACTTCAATTTATCTTTTTTCTCTGATCTTTCACCAACCAGTGGTCGCGCATTGTAATTATCGGATCCTCAAAGCTCTGAACTGCGGCAACGATTCGAGTGTTCAAGGGGAAAAACTGCTTGAAATATTTGTTTTGAGAAGTTTTCAGTGCCCGAGGCGATACAGATCAGGGAAAACGCGCAAGTAGTACACTACTTGCGCTTCAGTTTGGTGGTTTGGAGCCAGTATGCACGGCGGTAAATTGAATTTTATTTGATCATGAGAGATCTGAATTGGGGTGGTATTTTTTTTGCCATTTCTCTTATAATCTTAAAGCTTATGGTGTCTTTCTGTGTGGTAGGCCAAAATCAGCGTGTAACGATTGCACAAACGAACAATGATCAAACTTAAGATAATTTAAAATTGGCTTTTAATGCCACCGTGTGATAGTAAAAAGCAAACAGAAACATACCCTGCTTTTATAAATAAAATTCTCTTGTTTTCCCAGTTTGCTTTCAGTAAGGTTTATCGTTTCCCAGTTGGTGCCAGGAAATCATATGATAAAACTTTCAAATAGCTCGATTTGTTGTTCAGTTCACTGATTACAAATAGCAAAGACAACTTGACGGCTGAAAATTAATGCCCCCATTTTGTGCATTTTCGTACATCAAGGGGTTAAAAATAGGTTTTCATGGAAGCACCTGCCACCAGAATCTTTTGCGTTAAAAGCAAATCAGTTTTTTTTGTTATGACGCAAATTTTTACCATGGTTACTGATCTGAGCGGACCACTAAAATCATGTAGTTTATTATCGTTATCAAATAAACACCCCCTTTCTGCTTGTCGATTTCATTGTTAGAGGGCCAAACACATCCACAGAATACTGACAACATACGCATTAAAATTTAAAGAAAAGAATCTGCCACCACAGCCTATGTAAATCCCGGTCTTCTTACGTGGGCCAGATTTTCACTTCGATCAGAAATTTTCAGTCGGTCTTGTAACTCAATTATCTCTTTCGTGATCTTTTGCCTTCAGATCTAAAATATTCCTTTTCTTACGTTTCGTTTGAAATTAATTTTTGCCGAACACTTGAAAGGTTGAGAGATTTTTCGAAAGGAGTTTTCTTGAAGAAGATTTTCTTGGGTATGTTTTTTTTTGTTTTAGAGAAAATGAATTATTCAAAATCGAACGAATGCGCAAATTGAAGATCAATTATTCCTAGCTAAGCCAACTGTTCCTCTACGCGCGATCTGATTGGTTGGCGCGAATCACTGACAGAAGGATTCTCCCTCGCATTTTCCATCGCCATGTTGTGGAGTTGACGGGTCTCCAAAAATGTCATTGCTTCTTCTTCTAAAAACCTGTTCAAATCTTCGAGGAAGATCTGACCGAATAGCCAGGGTCACTTTCAGAGGTATGTAGCTGAGAAATATTCTAGAATTAGCGGCTGTCAAAGGCTTAAATGATCTGTACAAGCTTTCTTGTCGAACGCAGTGAAGTTTGTTAGCGGACTTCGAAATTCGCGTCTTATCTGCCTTTCTCGCTATTTTAAGTGATTTTATGTAGTTTTAGTTCCAAAATTGCCGTTTTTATCGCCTTGAAATTATTCCGAAGAATTTAATGCTTTTTCTTGGCCTGGTTTATCTGTTTTGGCTGGTGAAGTTTCCTTAATTATTCAAGTTTTGCAGTTATGCTTATTCCGCGTTTGGCTTTTATACGCGGATGCGTTTGGTGGAGATATCCTCCTTTATGTCGATTTATTATCCCTCACAGTGAAGAACCCCGCTTAAACTCGATTCAGTCTCATCATATTTATTAAAAAGGTTTGGTTTGACGGTGAAAACACATCTGTATATAGTTCTGTTTATATTCTGACATCGACATTTATCGAGTTGAAATCAATTTTATATTCGGCAGACTTTTTTTCAAATTAAGCTAAACTGAGACAAGTGCTATACGATTTAGTGGAAAATCTGGCGGTCACTCTTAACCTAAAACTTTTTTATTATAAATATACGAAGGATCTGAGGAGTTTTTATCTTTAGCTAGTTTCTCAAGTCTTCTTTCCTTCCGTAAATTGATCGCGTTCACCAGGATCGCTCAAGCGTGCAGTCCGACATAGTTTAGATTTCTTTGATGTTTCGCGGTGATTTTCATATTTCAGGAAAAAAATTTTTCATTGGTTTGACATTAGTGAAAATTTTCGTCATATCCCCAAGGCCTCATAAGCTCATTTCGTAATTGTTTTTGTGACAAATATTGTGATTGTTGGTCAGTCGAGAAAATGTCCTCGAACGCTTCCGGAATAAATATGGCGGTTTTCTTCATTTACGATTATATATGATGTTTTAACGTTGAATCTTTTTTGTGCAAGGCGACAAGGTTTCATTCTTTTGTACTCAAAAATAATTTCCCTGTTTACAAAAGGGTATCTTACTTGATACTGTAGGGGTTGAGTACTAGGGAGATCCCAGCCACTAAATCTGGAATTTTCACCAGGGGAGTGCTAATAACCAAGTAAACCTAAGGTTTAATATAAACAACTATAGGATGTGAAGCAGACTTCCTTACCCTTCAATATCATCATCACTGTCTTTGATACCTGGAGGTTCCTGCATACATAGAGAATCAGACATTCATTTTAAGATTTTCAATTGGGAGTCCTGGAAGGGAGGTGTATTTCTATTTGTAATGCTACGAGGAGAATAAAAAGGGAATTGAAATTGGGGGACTCAAAGTTGTACAAGTAACAAATGCAAATTAATGCAACAGATGTGCTAGTAATAAATCTACTTAAAGAGTACTTGACTGACATGTCCACAGAACCAATTCCATAACAAGCAGTATATAGAGATGTTAATCTGGGTGTTACTGATAGTTACACCACCACCTCACCTTGGCAGGATCACCTTTACCTAGCACAGTAATATCAACTTTTAGGTAGCCCTGATGAAAGAAATTATTACAAAGTTTGTCAAAACTTGGCTATGCACTTTCTCAAAGACATCTAGACTGACTGAATCAACCTTTATCATAGAGGGTACACTGTAGGTAAGTAAGGTCTGCGTACAAGCCAAGTGGCCCATCAGACCGGAGCTTATCCTGGGTATCAATGAAAGTTTATCATTACACTAAAAACCAACAAAATAAGCAGATCCACCTACCTTGATGCCTGCACCAGAAGCACCCAGTGTTTCCTCTGGATCTGTCATCACTGCCCATCGGCGGCAGAATCTGTGATCTGGTTGAGCATACACAGTTCCTACATCCAGCTAATTAAACAAAAGATGCAACGCAAATTTAATGAAACTAAGCTTTTCAAGCAACTTCTCTCACACAAGAGAAATGTCAGGTTGGGTTTGGTTGCAGCTACTAGCACTGGTACATAAATTTCACCAAAATTCTTGCCTATGTTGAACTTAACTATCATCAACTATATTTTCCTGGTTTCCTTAACTTCATTGCAAAAGTTCAAAACAGTTTCATTTTACCTTGAATGCTCCAATCAGGTTTCCCTGACTAACAAGATTCCTCCCCGTGAAAACCTGAAAACATTATACCACAGAAATCTTTACATTTATTAAACCAAATTGTTGTCAGCTAGCTCAAAAGCCTAGGCCTGACAGAATCATTATCAACAACAAGTTTTTTTAAAAAAATAATATATATTTATAATAACCTACAATATGTCCCAGCACATCTGATGCCTATGTTACAAGTCAAATTTAAATTCAGGTTAAATTTTTTCCAACCTAGGTCACGTTGTTTCAACCTAGGTCATTTTGTTTCAACCTAGGTCAATTTGAGTTTTTTTTTTTGCGGCAAACAAAAATGTTTTTGGCACCTTCTCTTCATCCTCCTTCTCTTCATCTCCACTCTACTTACTTCACCTACTATTCCCTCCCTGCTCTCCCAACATTGCAGCCCATATTCTTTTTATCTCAATGCTTACCTTGTGAGCCTTGAACCACAGACCTTTGGTTTTCCTTTGGATTCATGTCCTGATGCCTTACCACTGAGCCATGGACACTTGGATGCAAGTTCCACTATTTTTTTAATTACATATACATTGTAGTCGTAATAAATTTCCTTAAATTATTCAAATCAGATATACTCACCCATTATTACACTACAGTACATGTACCTCTGCCCTAACTATATACAAATTAATCTTACTGTAATATCAAATTGACCTACCTAGAAAACAAATTGACCTAGGTTGAAACCAATTGACCTAGGTTGAAACAAATTGACCTAGGTTGAAACAAATTGACCTAGGTTGGAACAAATTGACCTAGGTTGAAACAAATTGACCTAAGGAACAAATTGACCTGTAACACCTACATGAGAAGCACTTATTGTTCATTCTCCAGCAAAGTGCCACTGACAGCAGAATGTGATGACTTCTTATGGCAATTGGCTTATGCTCAAGGCCACATCCTTAGATTTGACAACATTTATATGAATGTTTGTATTGATCTTAAGTTAGTTTTTTGCAATCTCCTAGTTCCATGTATTTGCCAGAGAGTTTCAACTTTAGGGGTGTCTGTATAATCTCCAGATATTGGGTTCCCTGTCACTTCCGACTCCCCTTTAGATAATTTTTTTAGTCAGTCTTGTGATGTGAATCATGAATTTTAGCCATCATGTGCTCAAGTATTGTAAGCAAGCATTTACTGCATGAGTCTGTTGACTCAGTTGGGAATTTGCGAATTGCACCATTCCCTTGGCTCATTATAAACAACCGTAAATTAAGATCTCATGTTTTACTGTTCAAGAAAAAACATTATTTTGTGTTTTCAAATTAATCTTTGTTTTTGAGAGGAAATAAAAGACTGGTACTATCAAGAATACTGACATTCCCTCACTTTGTCACCCACATGCAGGTCCGATTTTCTGGCCTTTAGGTGTGGATAACACAGTTCTTCTGCAATCCCTACCGTGACATTGGCAGAGATCCCACCCCTTATGCTCTCACTTTGTTAAATTACCATCTCATACAAAATAAGCAGTAGATGAGTTACCTGGAAGTTGATGATCTTATCAAACAGCACCATAGGAGGCATCTTGAAGTCAAAGACAAAAAACTGAAAAGAAAATAAGTGCAAAATAAAAATAAAACAATTTAGGAATTAACAAAATTTTAAAAAAAATCCAATGTTATGCCAAATGTTCAAAGAATGTGTCTAACCTCATCCCAGAAGGGACAATTGGTCTGTTCCTTAATTGTTGTACTCTTCTTTTGATTTCCAACATTTACAGTGCATACAGGATCAATCTGGGTACCTGCAAGTTGACGTCCCTCCAGGATACGAATTTGTATCTAGTGCATAATCAAACATGAGGAATTAACAACAAAAGTTTATTAGTGAATTTAACCTCTGGATGTTCAAGTCAAGGGAAGGACTGTAAGTTGGCATAAAAACAAGCTACTGTCCAAAAATTGAGAACTTGTCACATTGGGTCCACCCTCAAAACTGAGATTTTCATTGGTCAATTCAAAAGGAGCCAATAAAGAATGTAAAAAAGATGTCAGGGCTCTGCTGTGGAAGTGTGCCCGAGTGCCACAGGTGACTTAAATTTTCGCCTTTAGGTGACTGGGCTTAAGTGCTGGGCACCCAAGATTTATGATTAGGACCTTTGTGCTCCTTGCAATTTTTCTTAAAC
Source organism: Platygyra sinensis (assembly GCA_019787425.1). Taxonomy (NCBI): domain Eukaryota; kingdom Metazoa; phylum Cnidaria; class Anthozoa; order Scleractinia; family Merulinidae; genus Platygyra; species Platygyra sinensis. The sequence continues at coordinate 8,961 of JAHPZR010053152.1, read as the reverse complement.
CATAGCCTTAGATGTCACTAAATAAAGCCCTTGTTGTGTTGCATACACCATCTTTTATTCACTGTGTTAAGTTGTGAATGTACATACTAGGCTTTTTCAACAGTAGGAAAAGAGTGACACAATAAACCCCATTCACATAAATCCAACCTGATAGTCTTGTTCTCTCACAGACATTTTCTTTTCAGCTCGCACTCTAGGATGGGCGTGGCTGCTGTAAGGAAAAAAGGCAGAGGACATTTTATTATAAGAAAGCCTGAAAATTAGCTCATGTATTCAATGCCTAGTACAGAGTGTATAACATCAACCTTTTTAGCATAACAGCAAATGGTTTTCTTTCCAAAACATGTTGGTACAATTGCATCATTACCTCAATCCGGGATTAGAGAACTGATGAATTGACATAAGGGATTAATCCCGGGGACATGTACTACACTCACCTGACTTCCCCTCTAAGTAGGACAAAAAAAAAACTTCAACCAGATGTCTACACTCCTTAGAGTGTCATCATCCCGCAAATGAACAAGTATGACATGTAACACTCAAAGGAAAATCACTCGAAATGTGGCTCTCCTACCCTGTTGTAGTAATTAGTCATTTTATTCTATAGCAAGGTAGTATCGAGTTATGGACATTCAGATTGGTTCTTTGTTGGGTGGGATTTTCCATATAGATGGCTTCCATCTTGCCTGCTCGGGTAACCAATCACAGCACAGGATTTGATTTATCTTGCCCACTCAAAGAGCTAGCCATATATTAAATTAAAGGAACTTACCACTTCATACTCATGCTCCTGTCACTATGCATACTGATCTGTGATCCTCTGCGACTTCCAAGCCCTTCACTTCCCTTCAACATTGCGTCAAATGGTGAATCTCCAGGGTTAATAAACCGCCCAACCCCTCCAATGGAAGCAGGCATTGACTCCTTGCGTGGCTGTCGATGACTACTGGAAGTAAGGCTTGTCATTGATTGGCTTTTAGATGCCTTACTGCCGAATGTGCTACCCATGAATGAACCCCTTCTTTCTGTGTCCCTGTTAACGCTGTACTGGTGACTGTATGGATCCATTTGATACTGATTGTCTGGCATATAACCCACTTGGGGTGGGGCATCAAGGGTGTCATTTATATTGTTCACCCACTGGGACACATTTCCTTCTGGGGGATTGTACTGTAACTCCAGATCAACAGTTGCCTAAAATTGGAATTTGCATAAATATATTTATAAGTGAGATAAGCATTTGCCTAGTATAATGCCAATTTTTTATGTTTTGGCAAGGGCAGAATCCATGGAAATGAGGGGACAACCCTGTGATGGGGAAAAATTAATGTTCTTAATTCCCAACTCAAACACGTTTACCGATTTTAGGAGTCCCTCAGAATGCATCACATGTCGTGGGTCAAAACTCACTAGCTCCCTAGGACAAACAAAACTCTCTAACTCCCTTGGGAAACAACAACATGAACTTTCAACTCGCATGTGATCAGGCCATGCTCTTTGAAAGCAAAGCAAATTTGAGAGCCAGCCAGTGTAAAGCAAACAATTTCTTTGCAGTTTTTTTTTAGTTTTGAGTTGGGAGGTAAAACAGAACACTTAATGACTGGTCTCACGGGAAACAGTGACTTTTATTTCCCCTCTACCTCAATGTTTCCCGAGGTGAAGCCTCATTGAGGGTCCCCGGGAACTAAAACTCACCATTTCCCTTGGGGCCAGTCATTAAGTGCTAAAATTAAATTTGTGGCAAGAGCTACTTGAGAAAATGAAACGTCATGTACATGGATTTCATAAATGTGACAAACATATGCTTGTTGAGAAATGCAATGCTCTTTCTCTGCTCTGACATGAACTACAGTGGAACCCCATGTTACAGCCACCTTATTTTGGTCCACACAGAGGTGCAGTCATTCATTTTCTTATTTAAAGAACCCTTTTAATGCGGCCACCGCTTTAATATAAAGTCCTGAGTTATTCCAGCAAGAGACAAAGCTATGACTTCCTTTACATTGGTCCAGCACTCTGCCACCGAGTTACTGGCTGGGGACTACTGGGATCTAGGCTATTTAGGTACAACCAATATAGTTTCAAATATGATAAGCATCCTCTACACTGTTGGGAATGAATTTGTCAATGTGTGAACTCAAATTGTAAGCTGCAAAAGAAATGAATTCATGGTGTTTGCTTAAGCTTTGTATTGAACGATGTTACACAGTAACTAGTCAAGCTGCCCTGAAAAAATTGCAAGATCTTTTGGTAATTTGGGTCAAACCTTTGATGTCCTGTGTACATGGCATGCCTATTAATCTAAAACCTGTACTTGATATTATTGTACCTCCCTTTTTTTTCTAGATTCCAGCCTCACCTTTAGCACTGTGTTATTCATGTCTATGAGACTTTCCCTAACCTCCAGGTGACCATCTTGTATGAGTTTTTGGAGTACCATGCGGAATACTCCAACCAGTCTGAAAATAAAAAAAAATAATGAAATGGTAACTTTCCACACTGTCATCAAAACCGTTGAAATGTGGTATTAATATGTCAGGAAATGAAACCAAAAGTGTTAGAGTTTGCAAATGCATTTAGCTTCACATGATCCAGAACACCTTAAATAACAAACTCGCCTGTTGTTGAAGATTTTGTTGAAGTTATAAACTTCAATTTCAATGAACTCGCTGGGGTCCAGCGGACTTTCCAAGGGCCACTCAAAGTCCTGTTTGAAAAATCAGACGAAAACAAGGTTTGCTTAGGTCTAGAACCATTGACACTACATGTAGAACATTGAAGATTCTTTCTTTAGCTTTTTTTTCTTTCAGCTGCATCAAATTCCCTATTAGAGCTGATTTAAATGGAGCAAGTTTTTTTTTAATGCTTTGTTTTGTTTTAATTTTGTGACTACGGTCACAAACAACACCTTACAGCAAGACCTGAGTTTCCGTCCCAATCACATGTATGGTCACCGTGACAACCTTGTCATAACGATAAGTATTACAAGCAAGTTGAAGACCATTTTTTTAAACAAAACAATTCAAGCCACTTGCACACTCTCACATATCATAGTTGGATGCAAAAATCATGTATACTAAATAGATCTTTCAGATGCTAATAAAACTACTGAGCAGATCAAGCAAAATTATCAACTATATTATAAACATGGCCGATTGTCTTAATGACCATCAGTACAAAGAATTTTCTCTAACATCAGAAATTTGATTGTTGATTGACCAACCTCATCCCAATCAGCTTCAGAGCAGTTTTCAATAACACTTGTTTGATAAGTCACTCCTGCAAGTAAACAAGCAAAATATTAACTGACTTAAGAGTGGTGTAGATATAAATGATTATATATTATATCCTGCTAATATGGCCTAGTATTCATGTTAACCAACTTATATAATTATCTCTGGAAAAATGTAAATGCTTCCAAGGACTAATTTGTTCTCTGTGTTGGGCCAAAATTCAAGACTTTTTCTTAGACCTTATACCATTACATTGTTACTTCTGCAAAAAAGCAAGATGAACCACATTCTCTATTGTGATTGATTATCCAAGCACATTAGGGTTATCTTGCCCAAAGTGACACACAAAAAAAATCACGTTCTAATACTGATATTAGCTTTCTTTTGTTGCGAGTTTACGGACTGGGATGTATTCAAAAGGAACTTGGCCAAAAACTAGTTATCTTGACCTCATGTTTGGTCACCAGGCCACATTTATTGCATCACCAGCTCTGTGATTAGGCAAGATGAACCAATTCAGCCCTATGATTGGATACCCAAGTAGGAAAGATACATGTTGAGTTATCTTGCCTTCTTGGGACTACCCACTGTGTCCAGCAAGAAAAACTTCCCTAAAAGCCATATGAGAAATCTGTTTTTGACCAAGCTTGAAGAGTCAAGATGGCTTGATTTCGACCTTGTTCTTTTTTGCACCTTCATTGACCTCAACCCTGTCTCAGTCATTAACCATGCAAAAATAAAGAACTTGGCCAATATCCAGTCATCTTGACTTCATGCCTGGTCAATAACCCACACAATGTATATACATTGTTAGTTTCATTCCACTTAAAGTTTGCAATTTACCCCTGAAGAGTCGCCGTAGTCACTTAGAAATAGACATGAATGTCACAGTTCACTAAAAGATTTCAATAAGCCAGTCTTTATTTATATATATTAGTACTTTGCATTAAAAGATTTCAGAGGAAGTGATCTACGTAGACTGGAATTGAAAAGTATCCAAAACAACTAGAGAGTTTTAGCTGATGAATTGCCATTTCTCACAATTAAATGCCTTGAATGAATTAATCTACCACATTATACCACACAAAACTACAGTGCATTATTGATCTGTAATAAGCACTTGGAATTTTAATCTCATCAATCATGCCAAAACTAACCACAAAATGTTTTTTTTGTAAGGTAATATGTTTCATTTTGATTTCTTGGAAAGCCTCTGAAAGCCATTGCTTGCTAAAGATTTTAAATTGAAAGTGCACATAGCACAATCGAGATCAACATACTTTATTTACATGTAGATAAGCCCCTTCATGTTCACAAGATGACAACCAACAAAAAGTGTAATTGAAACATTCTTATTGTTGTCTAGTATAGCACTGCAGTCTATAAATTTATCACCAAGATAAATGACTTTTGGAGAGGGGCAAGAATGTAATTTTCATATGTCTTCAAATATATAAATCTAGAATTATTACAGTCTTACACCTTAAATACTAGCTTACGATAACCCTATAACACGCAACTCGAATATATTTTCGTTTTTCGTTAGATCGTATGCGAAACTCGGGCTTGCTAAAAGTTTGACACAAGAGAAAATTAAATTTGCATCTGTTTACAACAATAGGAATTATGATACACTCTAAAGAAAATTCTCACGATCTACATTTCCTGCCGACAGAATCAAGTAAGATACCCTTTTGTAAACAGGGAAATTATTTTTGAGTACAAAAGAATGAAACCTTGTCGCCTTGCACAAAAAAGATTCAACGTTAAAACATCATATATAATCGTAAATGAAGAAAACCGCCATATTTATTCCGGAAGCGTTCGAGGACATTTTCTCGACTGACCAACAATCACAATATTTGTCACAAAAACAATTACGAAATGAGCTTATGAGGCCTTGGGGATATGACGAAAATTTTCACTAATGTCAAACCAATGAAAAATTTTTTTCCTGAAATATGAAAATCACCGCGAAACATCAAAGAAATCTAAACTATGTCGGACTGCACGCTTGAGCGATCCTGGTGAACGCGATCAATTTACGGAAGGAAAGAAGACTTGAGAAACTAGCTAAAGATAAAAACTCCTCAGATCCTTCGTATATTTATAATAAAAAAGTTTTAGGTTAAGAGTGACCGCCAGATTTTCCACTAAATCGTATAGCACTTGTCTCAGTTTAGCTTAATTTGAAAAAAAGTCTGCCGAATATAAAATTGATTTCAACTCGATAAATGTCGATGTCAGAATATAAACAGAACTATATACAGATGTGTTTTCACCGTCAAACCAAACCTTTTTAATAAATATGATGAGACTGAATCGAGTTTAAGCGGGGTTCTTCACTGTGAGGGATAATAAATCGACATAAAGGAGGATATCTCCACCAAACGCATCCGCGTATAAAAGCCAAACGCGGAATAAGCATAACTGCAAAACTTGAATAATTAAGGAAACTTCACCAGCCAAAACAGATAAACCAGGCCAAGAAAAAGCATTAAATTCTTCGGAATAATTTCAAGGCGATAAAAACGGCAATTTTGGAACTAAAACTACATAAAATCACTTAAAATAGCGAGAAAGGCAGATAAGACGCGAATTTCGAAGTCCGCTAACAAACTTCACTGCGTTCGACAAGAAAGCTTGTACAGATCATTTAAGCCTTTGACAGCCGCTAATTCTAGAATATTTCTCAGCTACATACCTCTGAAAGTGACCCTGGCTATTCGGTCAGATCTTCCTCGAAGATTTGAACAGGTTTTTAGAAGAAGAAGCAATGACATTTTTGGAGACCCGTCAACTCCACAACATGGCGATGGAAAATGCGAGGGAGAATCCTTCTGTCAGTGATTCGCGCCAACCAATCAGATCGCGCGTAGAGGAACAGTTGGCTTAGCTAGGAATAATTGATCTTCAATTTGCGCATTCGTTCGATTTTGAATAATTCATTTTCTCTAAAACAAAAAAAAACATACCCAAGAAAATCTTCTTCAAGAAAACTCCTTTCGAAAAATCTCTCAACCTTTCAAGTGTTCGGCAAAAATTAATTTCAAACGAAACGTAAGAAAAGGAATATTTTAGATCTGAAGGCAAAAGATCACGAAAGAGATAATTGAGTTACAAGACCGACTGAAAATTTCTGATCGAAGTGAAAATCTGGCCCACGTAAGAAGACCGGGATTTACATAGGCTGTGGTGGCAGATTCTTTTCTTTAAATTTTAATGCGTATGTTGTCAGTATTCTGTGGATGTGTTTGGCCCTCTAACAATGAAATCGACAAGCAGAAAGGGGGTGTTTATTTGATAACGATAATAAACTACATGATTTTAGTGGTCCGCTCAGATCAGTAACCATGGTAAAAATTTGCGTCATAACAAAAAAAACTGATTTGCTTTTAACGCAAAAGATTCTGGTGGCAGGTGCTTCCATGAAAACCTATTTTTAACCCCTTGATGTACGAAAATGCACAAAATGGGGGCATTAATTTTCAGCCGTCAAGTTGTCTTTGCTATTTGTAATCAGTGAACTGAACAACAAATCGAGCTATTTGAAAGTTTTATCATATGATTTCCTGGCACCAACTGGGAAACGATAAACCTTACTGAAAGCAAACTGGGAAAACAAGAGAATTTTATTTATAAAAGCAGGGTATGTTTCTGTTTGCTTTTTACTATCACACGGTGGCATTAAAAGCCAATTTTAAATTATCTTAAGTTTGATCATTGTTCGTTTGTGCAATCGTTACACGCTGATTTTGGCCTACCACACAGAAAGACACCATAAGCTTTAAGATTATAAGAGAAATGGCAAAAAAAATACCACCCCAATTCAGATCTCTCATGATCAAATAAAATTCAATTTACCGCCGTGCATACTGGCTCCAAACCACCAAACTGAAGCGCAAGTAGTGTACTACTTGCGCGTTTTCCCTGATCTGTATCGCCTCGGGCACTGAAAACTTCTCAAAACAAATATTTCAAGCAGTTTTTCCCCTTGAACACTCGAATCGTTGCCGCAGTTCAGAGCTTTGAGGATCCGATAATTACAATGCGCGACCACTGGTTGGTGAAAGATCAGAGAAAAAAGATAAATTGAAGTATTGGATCATTGTCTGAAAGACATTCATTGTTTTTGACTCTTTTTGATACGGGGTGAAAAGATACGGTACTAGTGCATGACAATTAAGAAATCATGGTTTCCATGCTTTTAAAGTTTTAAATACGTATTAAAATAGTTGCTTATGTACCAAACTGAAGACTTCCAATCATCAGTTCTTGCTGCCAGGAAAAGGTATACCCCATTACTGTTTAATATATGTTTTGAAACCTACAAAAACTGAGCGCCGTTAATCCAGCACTTGTCACGGCTGGCGATTACAGAGAATGCAGACCAATGTAGAATCTAAGCTTGACTGAACTTGAACTTCTGTATGCTACAAACTCTTCTCCTTGGACCTCCTTCTTGCCTCTGCTCACTCAGTTGAAACACTGTAAAGCAAACGTGAAGGAAACGGACGAAAAAATACAGAGAACAGGCCTTCACTGAATCAAAACACATAATTTTGACTCTAAATTAATTGTCTACTTCACGTTGTTCACCGTTGCCGCTGTTATTGTAGAAATTAAGCTCAACAAGACCGCTGTGTTTGGTCTGGGCTCCCCGAGGAACCTTTTGTAGAAAAGCGCAAGCTTCTCCCTCTCGGGAGAACCTTGGCACTAGATTGTTCAAGAGGTATAGTTAAAACGCAAACTATCGCTCGAGGTTATCTTTTAATTAACAATGAATCGAAAAAAAATTTGGAGCCGTAAGTCTTAAACGTAGAAACTACAAAGTTGCTTTTGTTTATTGGATTCCAAAAAATTAATTAGGCCAGACTGTTCCTTTGAGTGTACTTGAGCTAAACACAAAACAAACAAAAAACAGAAAATTAAAGATCTTGTGATCTAGGCAGTAATGGCCACTAATTTTAACTTATGCTTTCAGGTAACATGATTGCAAAATGTTATAGTTTTCCATAACCATGAGAGAAAATAAATAATATTACAATCATCAAAAGTGAAAAGGCTCACTTTTTTTGGCGTGAACTCCCCACCACTTCCCACAACAGAAAAATATATAGAGGATATTACATGCCCGCGCGTGGATATGAATTTTATCTTCGAGTGGTCACCTCAATATCTCACGAGTGAGCGGAGCGAACGAGTGAGATATCGAGTTAAACACGACAAGATAAAACTCATATCCATAAGCGGGAATGTAATATTCTGTTTATTATATAAATACCATCATTATTATATAAACACCAGATTCGCTTTCAAAGGCGCCAATTTATTATGTAACCATAACGAAGGTGATCTCTTCACGTGAGAATATCACATGTTACCTTCATCTGCACGTGTGAATATATGACCTTTTCGCGGGAAAGCTCCCTTGGTATTTCACTGGTGTTTAAATAATAGTCCCCGAGGGAGCGCAGCCTTAGTCCCGGGGCCTGCCCTCCCCGAGGGAGCGCAGCCTTAGTCCCGGGGCCTGCCCTCCCCGAGGGAGCGCAGCCTTAGTCCCGGGGCCTGCCCTCCCCGAGGGAGCGCAGCCTTAGTCCCGGGGCCTGCCCTCCCCGAGGGAGCGCAGCCTTAGTCCCGGGGCCTGCCCTCCCCGAGGGAGCGCAGCCTTAGTCCCGGGGCCTGCCCTCCCCGAGGGAGCGCAGCCTTAGTCCCGGGCCTGCCTCCC
>JAHPZR010053149.1:0-2500 GCA_019787425.1 Platygyra sinensis | reverse complement strand
CCCGCGAAAGGAAAACAAGCGCGCCTTCTTTAACTCCACGAGGAAAATTCGATTGAAAACTGGATCAATTTCGCACAAATGCGTCAGGAGAAACACCATATCTTCTAATTCGGGAGGCAAGTCTCGTTTTGTGCCCGTTTTCAATGACCGATGACGGGTTCATTGGAAGTCGAAGTCTCTATTATGTGTAAGCGAACAATAATCCCGCGTTGTGAAAATTTATTATAAAAAAATAAATTATGCGGCCAGATCATATCTGAAAATTACCAGGTTACTTAAGTACACAATAGGGACCTTTAGATCGGAGGACGAGGACGACTACGAGTACGAGTTTTCCATACTGAGCATGCGCATAAGGTTTCGGGGTCGACATTTTTCGAAGTGCGCGTGCTCAGAACAGAAAAACTCGTACTCGTAGTCGTCCTCGTCCTCCGATCTAAAGGTCCCTAGTTTCTTTTATTGAAAGCAATTATTGCAAACGATAACCACAATAGAACCGCAAAATTCTTGCGATGACAGCAACCTAACAGATAAATGACGTCACGCCATAGCAACCGGACCTGGACCTTCCCTCTGCATGAATTTTTTTTCTTTACCTTCTTCTTTGCACGAATTTTTTTTCTTGGCAATTTCCCTTGCATGAATTTTTTTTTGTTTTTTTCCCCTCCCCCCCATCACTTTTCTAATGGTCCGTCCCTTAGTCATATTTTGTAGGAGTGGGTCTCTTGGGTAAATAATTTCAAATGCTACTATCGTTTTCACAAAATTTAACCCTTTTAAAAGAAGCACTTGAAACCGCCGCGCAGATGCACAAAGAACTAATAAGAACGGAATTCGATGGTGCATTTTGCCAAAAATTCAAACTTCTAGTAGATGGATTTTCTTCATTTTTTCCCTAAACGTAGGAAATCAGTAGGGAAAATGATCCATCGAAAGAAAAATTGGGGCCACCGTACGTCCAAGATCATTAAATCCTAGCAAAGCTCTAGCAATGGCATCTGCCCTACCATTTGTTTATTTTATGACTTAGCGCGCGCGCTCACGCATGACGTGGCATGTGAATTTGCGTGCGCAGTAAGGATGCGCAGAAACAATTAGCGTGAACGTCCTTAAGTGCGTTCCTTTTGCGTTGTATAAATGCATTTTAAATCTAATACAATGTAATAGCAAGCTAACTTGAATTCGTTTCTCAGATACATTGTATGTTATATCGAAACGCTTTTTTATTTTGCTTATATGTTTCCAGCGGGATATAAGCCCCCCCCCCCCCCCCCCCCCCCTTTGAAGTTATATAAGCCTAGGGCTTTAAAGGTGAGATTGTACGGACCCATGAAATATTTTCGCTCGCGCTCGATTTGGTCTAAGTGAGTCACGTGACTGAGTATGCCCCAGCTAAAACCAGCCTCAGTTTTCAATACCGCTAGTGTTTCAAAAGATATTTGAAGGCTAATAAACGCAACCGAGCCTTCGTATGGCGCGAAAACATGCCCGTCTATCTGTCCTTGGACAGTATCTATATTTCTCAAAGCTAACAGTTTCCCGCGAGCGAGGCTCTTGAAAAACTGTTCACTTCTCAGAACAGATAATCTCCGCGGAAAAATATTCGAGCATGTTTTCGCGCCAAATGGAGGCAATTGTCTACATCATAAACGGGCAGTTTATTTATCCGAGTATCACAATGAAATCTGTGTGAAAAGCTGGAGATAGAAACCGTTTCGATTGTACTTGAGCAACGTTGTTAAACCGGGCTGGTTAGGAAAAAGTAAATCCGAGCAAGTGGCCTATCCGGGCGGATAGATACAGTTTCTGTAGCATGCAGTGACTAGCAGTATTTATACTCCCCCCTGAATGGGATGCTAGTCCATCGCAGAGTTACCCCCCAGCATTAAATTCACCGGTACCCATTTATACACCTGGGTGGAGAGGCACTGCGAGAGTTAAGTGTCTTGCCCAAGAACGCACTACAGAGTCCCCTGCCAGGGCTGGAACCCAGACCGCTCGCTCCGGAGACGAGCGCACTAAGCATGAAGCCACCGCACCTCCACCGTAAACTGAGTTTGATCGAGTACAATTTACTTGATTTCGTGGTAGGTATATATTGTGCTGACTCAAGCTTAGCCAGACGGTAACCAAATCATTTCAATAGATCTCCATGTGAGTTTGACGACACCAGATACGAGTAACAAGTTCTAAAGTTCCTCGTTCGACGTAACATTGATTTGAACTTCATTATCCTAAAATGCTTAAAAAGACTTAATGACGTTTACAGTCTTTTACATCACTTAAAGTCAGTAAACGTTAAAAAAATATCTTATCTAAATGACCTAGCGTTCTTCGAGATACAAAATTTGAAATGAAAATTTATGAATTAGATACACAGTTTGTAGCTAGAAAAAAAATATTGGAAGCCAAGACGGGACTTAAAGCCTGTGATCCATCATTTTACCCAGATTTTAAAGGGGCGACGTCAAGGTACGGTTATTTCGACCATCAACAAAAT